>JACEFZ010013114.1:0-12919 GCA_014155875.1 Cepaea nemoralis
CTAAATTGAAAACTCAGTGACTGACTGAGGGGACTGACTGAGTGACGACTAAAGTGACTGATTTATTTACTAAAGTGACTGACTGACTGAGTGCCTGACTGAGTGACTGATGACTGATTGACGACCAGTGACTGACGGGACGGGACTAAAGTGACAGACATTGACTGCCTGAGTGACTGACTGACTGAGTGCCAGACCCCATTGACTGAGATTTATGACGGGACTGAGTGATTTACTGAGTGACAAAAAATTTAACGATTTACAGTTTTCATGCTGACTGGTGACTGACTGATTGATGCCCTGACTAGTGCCAGCCCTGAGTGACTGAGTAAATTTGACAGACTTTTTTGATTTTTAAACGGGGACTCAGTGACTGGCTGAGTGACAGACTGAGTGACTGACTGAGTGACAGACTGAGTGACTGACTGGGTGACTGACTGACTGAGTGACAGACTCAGTGACTGACCGAGTGACTGACTGACTGAGTGACAGACTCAGTGACTGACTGAGTGACTGACTGACTGAGTGACAGACTCAGTGACTGACTGAGTGACTGACTGAGTGACTGACTGAGTGACCCTTTGCTGTTAGCGAGAGCATTACATAGTAGCGTACTTACTTACCCTGCCAACTTACAAGTTGATAAAGACCCAGAGCATAGTCTACAGGCGTATTAATGTGGAAAGCAAGGGAAACCTAGTATCCCAATACATTCATCATTGCAATGGAAAAAGAAACGTAGTTATCCCATTTCTCAACAATAAACCCGCATGTCCATCTCTTGATGTTATCTTCCCACTTGTATCGTTCCCTACCTATTGCCTTCAACCTTACATCCTCCCTCGCCCAGTATAGTTTCTAAAAGAGTGATATGCATTTTAACGTGCTTGAAATATTTCACTTGTCTCTTTTTTATTTCTTTCATCAACTCTCTTTTCATTCCCAGGTTGTTGTTGTTTTTTTTTTTTTTTAGAACCGCTGTTTTTGATTGATTTTGTTTCAGCGTAGTACGACATATTCTTCTATCTATCCACATCTCTAGGGCCTCTATTCGACTTTATAATTGCGTGTTTATTGACTAGCAGATGGTGAGTTAGTTATATCTCTCCACAACACAAAGCATGGGCTCAATTGTAGAAACCATGTGTTGCCCATGCAGCATAATCCTTCTCTGCACGTCCTGGGTCTCGATATTTCTAGATGTTGTTGTTCCGTTTCTAGATGTTTTATAGCCAGCCACGCCATTTTTTTTCTCCGAAATGTAGTTTCACGCAACAAAACAACCTCGAAAAGATGTAAAAAAAAAAAAAAAACCCATTTCACTGTACATAATCCCGTTGCCAGAATGCCAACACAAAAGTCCTCTATGCAAGTACAGTTCATCATCGATGGAAACGGCAGTCATTAGAAAACAAGGCAAAAAAACCGGTCACTTCTGCGTCACAACCAGCCGCTATGCATGCAGATATTTCTAGACGTTGTTGTTCAGTTTCTAGATGTTTCTAGCCACTACGTCATGTTTTCGAGCATGCAGTTCACGCCACAACACCTCGGACAGATGTTTAAAAAAAAAAAAAATTCACTATAAATAATGCCGTCTCCAGAATGCCAAAACAACAGTCCTCCACGAAACACGGTTCATCATCAAAGAAAGCCGCAGTCAACCAGAAGACCAGCAGCCACACATTTCTTCATAAGGCACAAAAACCGGTAAATTCTGCGACATACCAAGCCGCCATTGCTCTGAACATGCAGTTCACGCTCCACAAACTCTGGCAGATTTAAAAAGCATTTCACACGAAATTCATAGGTCACAGCGTCGCGCCACGCACTCAACTCAGTAGCAGGGCGACGAAACCATAAACTACCAGTCAAAACATGAGGAAAATGTGAATGCAAACGGTAGCCACGAGCATAAACACCCAGAGGCCTTAATCGTTTCACTGCCATGTTCATGGCATTCAATGAACCAGATTTCTTCCATGTTCAGATGAAGTAGTATGCCATTATTTTTCGTCTTCCATATCCACAATTACCCGAGTGCGAGGAAATGCAACCTTAAGACTAAACATCATGGCAGGGCAGACTCCGTCGGAGCTTCCATCTTATTTAGTCTTTCCGGCGTTGTCGAGTAATGTTGACTATTTTGATAGACAAGGATCAGAAATAGCAACCAATAGACTTTCAGAATTCTGAAAGACTAATCACTGTCGAAGAAGAGGCCGAAATGGCTCGAACTAGGATATATGATTTGGAACAGTCCCAGGAATGACCAAGTCTTCAGACAGTGTTCAGGCACAGATAGGTAAAGCGAACAACCATACTAGTATTCTAGACAGTAGGCTTAAGGAATCTGGCGACGAATGCCTGCAAAATTAAAAGAGCCCCCTTATACTGATCCATTCTCACAACACGGAGAAAGAGTACAAATATATAGTTACAACTCTCATTATTCCACTCTTAATATTAATCATACTATTTATTTAGCGTATAACAGCAACAGACTAAGTAGGCTTCTGGTATCACATATAACTATTAATTTATTGAAAACTGTGGCATGTAAAAGTCTGTTGCCCTAGTGTGTAGGCAATCAAATCCTAGACTAAGTTGGCAGACTAAAGGTATCAGCCGAGAAGGTCGGCCACTTAGCTCAAGACTTGGGTCCGGCTTGTCAACTCTGGTGAAGTTCCAGTTCAGGTTGCGGATTCACACTCCGGCAATAGACATGGTGCTCACGACCGGTAAGTATGCATTGCTGCAAGTTGCTGGCTCATGGTACCACCAAAGAAGGTGCAGAACTTCTTCCAAAATGTGGTGAGTAAACCTCTCCACGGGGGAACAGTGCCACTAGCAGTGTAAATATTACTTTTGGGTATCAATTTGGTTCGCAATTTGTTTTTCCCAAATATAGGCTAACTAGAGCCAGAATTCTTTTGTTGTAAGGTGTCTTTTTAAAGCTAGTATCGGTTCCTGTGTATTCCCCGCTTCGGGTCAGTCAACCAAATGGACGATCTGCCGGCTGACGACAACTGGCCAGGCAGATTCTCGTGTTGCCACCAGGTTCGCAGGCTATAACTGAATATGTTATTCAGCCAAACTTACGCTGGGGCAGAAGGCATGCACAACTAATAGTTCTATAATATACTGTATGGTATATAGTTTAAAAACCCTAGAATATTCACAAGGTTTACAGGAGATTAAATTCTCACCAATAATACAGGCATATCTATAGATATCTACAAACATGGGAAAATAGGGAAAAGATAGAAATTCCAGATATATTTATAATGAAAAATACGATCTGCAAGGTAATTTAAGCAAAACTAAAGGGGGAGACTGTCTATTACGCCACAGGCGTGACCTTATGGGAGTAACCTTCTGGCCTGATCAGGGCAAGAGGAGGGGGATGAGAGGATCTCAGCATCTATGGACTTGTACGAAGTGCAAGGATGATATCCCAACATATACTATACTATACTATACTATACTATACTATACTATACTATACTATACTATACTATACTATGCTATACTATACTATTGTAGTGTGTGTAACGAATGAATGTCGTATTAGTTACTTGTTCTTCTTTACCACTTTAGTGTCGTCCCTGGAGTGAAGAGAATCGATACCCACATTTGTTTTAATTCAATATCTCTATTCTGGAGATATCCAGCAGACTCCGTCCACACACTCCCTCAATCTGAAGACACCTTCCTCTCACTCTTACTCACCCCTGGATCATGCCCCCTCTCATTCTTCCCCAACATAACATACTTGACAACTCTCGCTTCAACAAATAAAAACAAGAAATTTATTAAAGCAAAGAGTATATGTAGGAGAAGTGTATGTGTGTATAAGGTGTAGAATGTGTGACGTGTATTCTAATGGTAGACCAGTGATTTAGAAGCAAAGTCTGTAACATCATAGTGCTTAGCACACAACAGCACCATTTTTTCCGGACAGTGAACCTCACCCAGAAGATGACGACTTTCTCCAATCACTCGAACAAACAGGATGCTGGTAATCCGATAGACACTGTTGATCTTGGTCTCCACTCCACCACACGGTGAAGTTACTCTGTTTCCTAATATTTGTTTGAACTGATAGTTCTCCAATTAACTGAACTGTCACTTGGGGAAACTCTACTGTTTATTAGTTTCTGGTTATAACATTTTCCCCTCTTTTAGAACACAACCTATTAATGTTTGTTAGGTAGATGTGTATATAGCTATATATATATATATATATGTCCTTAGTATGCGAGTTATTAATCTTCGGTGATGAAGCTTATCACTCATTAAACACAACACTTCTGTTCATACAATTCCACTCAGCAGAAGCCAGGTTCCCGCAAACCAACTTGGGTATAAGCCCTATGTAGCGGCCTCTCAGCAACCTCTGTCTTCAGATGCTGAGCCATCATTGTGTCAAACTTTGAACTGCTTCTTCGAAGTAAACCCTCTCCCACTCACGTAGAACACTCAAGGGGAACTGTACATGGAACCTGTAGAGAAGATAACATCATGGTGAGGGCAACTCAGTCCTGACCGTAATTAGGTGATTGTATGCAATTAACAGCACTCAGATCTATAACAGAGATCCGATCTCTGTCATGCGGCCAAATAAATCAATCATATGATCTGAGACATGGCAACACCAGGAAAGAATAACGGAACGGGTAGAAACCCAGCAGATGCCCTACTGGAAGATCCTACCATTATACATTCCCCTCCTCCCTCTCAACCATCCTTAATCTCTCTAATTATTATTCCACTACATTGTCCTCAACTTCCTGAGTAAAACGATATATAACACAAGCTACTTGAAGCCACAAAATAGAATACTAGTGCCGACGCTCCTATGATACTTTCTAGCACCGCACTTATAGAACATTCTATCACTAATCCTAATACATTATATCACTACACAGTACTGTACTCTATTCATAATCATACTCTTAAGTAGATATAATTAATTGCCTACCATATTTCTATTCCTGTTGTTATTCGAGAAACTAGGCAATCCGATTGGATCTATGTCCGTGGATAACTATCCCTACTAAGATAGGCTAGTCCCTCTAATATACCACAACTGGGAATTATCCCCAATTCTACACTTCAGAATGTTTTCCTCGACTCCATCTACCTGTTTACTGCACTGGGTTTTATATAGGTGCTTGAGTGAGTCACCGGAAAGTCCAGACGCCAATCAGTCCAGAATCTGGCTTTGTCCTCCTGTTTCCAGACTAGCCAGAGTCAATTAGCTGTCAATTTTCCTTTTCATCTGTGGAGTTCTTTGTCTCATCCAACAAATATCCGGGTTGTCTGTAAGCCAAAGACCTTTCTCCCCTTACAGAATCCTTCTGACCTCTAGCAGGCATTCTGTCTATCACTTGCAACGACCCACTTCCGTTTGGTAGACAAATGTCGCCAGTACACACCTCTCGAATAACATCCTGTCATCAAACTTGTCGACTATGTGTAGACAACTCTACGTGACTCCCTTTGATCTCATACACACTGTTGACCAGGTGTCGAGAATCTGTACAGACGTATTGTCCTCAGTTTGTTCACCATAAAAGCGTCAATTGTGTTAGCAAAATAATGTCGGGTTTGGTTATCATTGATCGACTGACAAGTTACTTTATCCCGTGACAACTATACTATACTATGCTATACTATACTATTGCTACTTGATGATGATGATGACGATGATGATGCTGATCATGATGACGACGACGATGATGATGATTAGTTGTAGTCCTCTGTGCTCTACTTCTATGTGCACAAGTCTATGGTCTATAATAATGTCTGTCTATATATCCATCAGCGTGTCGCAGAGGTGTTTCCAAGGCACCAGGGTCAGGTTCTATACTGGCCAAGACCTACTAACACGTCCTAGTCCTGCGTCCTGGGCAACAGGTCCCTACGGGGTCCTAGCTAATGTGGTAGGATCGCTGATTCTTTCGGAGAGTATCTGCCTGCACGGCGAGGAACCACCAGTCTGCACATCAATAAGCCAGACATGGGACAACGGATACTCACGCAAACCTCAGTCCGGTATGACATCACACTGATGTTGGACAACATGATGTCTTCATCCGACATACAGGACTTCACGCTGGAGTTCACAGTCAACGAGCGCAAGCAAGCATATCCACCAGTCAGTCTCCCTGGCGAAGGTGTTATTGACTTTCTCCGTAATCCCGTATATCCACGTGGGGTAACGCAGCTGCGCCAGATTCGGTAGCGGATCGCGTCGCGTTCGTTACTTACGTGATATGTGAGCCGGTCGCTCAGAAAGCAATGGCAAACTACTGAGCGTAATCTTGCCAAGAAATTAACAACAGCGGTAAAATGGTAGTGTTAACAGCGATTTCCTGTAAATAGGATATGCGGGGGAACAAAACATATATCCATTCATCCATGTCTGTCTGTCTACCCAACTACCTATCCATCCATGCACCCATCTGTCTGTCTGTCTTTCTGTCTGTCTGTCTGTCTGTGTATCTATTTATCTAGCTCCTTTGGACTTTTCATCTTTCTTCTTCTTCTATGAGTACCAAATAATTATATTATGATGCATCTGTCTGTCTATCTGTCTATTTGTCTTTCTATGCATTCATTCATGTCTGTCGTCTGTCTGCCTACCCATCCATCCATCCGTCTATGTATCTATTTATCTAGCTACATATCTACATATCTGCCTGCCTGCTTCCCTGTCTGTTTGTGTGTCTGTCTGTCAGTGTGCAAGCCTGCCTGTGTCTGTCTGTCTGTCCGTCCGTCTGTCTGTCTGTGTGCAAGCCTGTCTGTCTTATATTTAATGTGATCAAATTTTCAAATACAGGGTTGGCACTAGCAGACATCGGGTGCTTAGCAACGATCATGTGGACCAACGTCTGCTTCACCCCGGCATTCATGACAGCAGACCTGCCCTTTGACCCCCCAGAGTTCCAGTACCTCACGGGCGCCATGCCACACACGACCTTCACCCGTGTAACCAGCTGGATTACCGCCTTCGTCACCACGGAAAGATGCCTGTGTATAACTGCTCCCCTGATGGTTAGTTCTGGGTTCAAATCTTCCAGCTGTCTGTTTTAGCAAGGTTGATGGGAAGGGAGAAGAGCATTGCTAAGATGGCGAAATTAAAGACGACGTAATTTAGAGGTTATGTGCGCGCGCGCGCGCGTGTGTGTGTGTGTGTGTGTGTGTGTGTGTGTGTGTGTGGGAGAGAGAGAGGTGGAGCACTTACAGCTTTCTTAACGTCGTGAAGAAGAAGAAGAGGAAAAAGAAGTAGAGGGGAAGGAACAGGATGCAGAAGAGGAGGTAGGGTTGAAGAAGAAGGAGAATGAAAAAGAGGAGGATGAGGAGGAGGAAGAGACAAACAAAAACAAAAATAATAATAAGAGGAGGCGGAGGAGAGGATCTGAGCATCCATGGATTTGTACGGAGTGCAATGATGATACCTCAACAGAAACTATACTATACTATACTATACTATACTATACTATACTATACTATACTATACATATTCAATATTGATTTTCTACAGGTAAAAAATATCATTACCATCAAACGCGTGACAATCATTATAACCTCAATCTTCGTCATCTTAATCTCCAGTGTCAGCCCGCTCTACGTCGTCAACAGAATCGACTGGAAATTTTACCCACACAAAAACAAAACACTGCTAGGCCTTGTCTTCACAACCAACCGAGAACAAGTCGAACGGATTTCTTACATCGTAAACAACGTTTTCATTCCGCTGACCGCATTTGTAATCATCACCGTTTGCACGATAACACTAGTAGTACAGCTACACCGCACAACAAAATGGCGGCAAACGTCCATTGCAGCTTCTCAAACTGATAACATCACGGTCCGCAACCAACGAGTGGCCAAAATGGTTGTTATGATTTCCTCGCTGTTCATAGCTTGTTTTGTTCCTTTCAGCTTTATTTTCATCGCTATGTCGTTGGATCCTGACCTATCTCTTAGCGGGAAGCATATTAAAACGCTGATTATAATAGGCGGGCTTGGCTTCCTCTTGGAATCCGTAAATTCTTCTGTGAATATTTTTATTTATTATTCCATGAGCAGCAGGTTTAGAGAAGTGTTTCAGAATCTATTTAGGATCAGCATTCGTGGTAAATTTTGAGTCAGGAAGATGTAGCACTTATCGCTTACCCTTGTCCGTAAAATAACTCTTGTTGATTTCTTCACAACCCGTTATTCCGAGATTATAAATCTAGTTACATTTACTGGCAGATTTCAAATAAAAAGCTTAAATATACGATAACAGTTCTGGATACCGTGCCACTGTCGCTTCATTCTAACGTAGCAAATCCTGTGAAGAACGGTATTGTCATTAAAGCCAACGGAATGTCTCTCAATCATTCGACATTCCGGTATTTTCATGCGCAGTGTTATCAGAGTCACGTGGTCGGTGCCCGTCTGGCGTTACTTATCGTTCTTTCTAATTCACGGAAGAGGCCAAAGTATTTTAGTTTCCAAGACATGACACTTCGTGAACAGCTTTCCTCAATGCTCAGATCTGGTAGAATGTCCCTGTCATATAATTTATTTATTTGGTTGTTTCGGGATGTGAGACTGTCATATAAGTCGGCAATATTGTTGCTGAGAAGCCAAGAGGAACCTGTAGGTGGCATCATGGAGCAGACGAACCGCATGCCGCCACAGTAGCAGTATAACAATGACCGCCACACTAATGACATTCATGGCACTTCAAGAAGAAAAATCACAGATTGAACTACTCAATGAACAAAACAAGAACGAAACAGACGAGGCACAAAGGAAATCAGAGACAGAAGACGAAGTAACAGAAGAGGAGAAAGCCTCAGGAACTGAAGACGAATACTACGACTACGTACCACCAAGAAAGAGACCACGACGGTACAATAACAGACCAAGATATGGGGCGAGAGGCGGATGGAGTCACGCGTGGAAGACAACCGATGAAGCACTCTCTTAAAGAAGAACACCATGAGACCGGGCGGGAACATGACAACCCCAAGCCTTAGAAGCACACGATCTGACCAGACATGTCCAGCAGAAATACACAGAAATCAAGAAACGAAACACTCAACTCTACCTTCGCCAGTAGATGCAGGAAAGAAACACAAGGACCTCAAATATAACACGTCCACCGATTGACGGTTGAACGGGGCCGAAATACTTTTTATTTCTACATTATCGGAACGGATCGATCGAATAACATACGTCGTAAAGGACTGCGTTCTGTTGTTTGCTTATTGACTGCTAACTGATTCGCCCTGCTACCGAGTTTAGTGCGTGGAGTGACACTGTGAGCTGTGAATTTCGTGTGGTGTGCTTTTACATATGTCCGCGATTTATTGTAGTGTGAAATGCATGTTCAGAAAAATTGTGGCCGGCCGGTCCCTGAACTAGCTGGGTTGCCTTACGCAGTAATGTTTGGCTGTTTGTTTTCTAGTGACAACCGCTTCCATCGACGATGAACTGTATTTTTAGTGGCCGGATTTTTGTGTTGGCATTCTGGCAGCGGCATCATACACAGTATGCCGATGCAGGCTGTTAGTTTGTCGAGACTCCTGTTTGTTCCACTTTTCACATAGGGCAGTGAGGAGCATTTTATGTGATATTCACTGGCAAAGAAACGGAGCACAATGGAGCGACCCTTTGCCGTGAAGTTGGAACCGCGACTAACTAACTGATTCAGTGTAGAAGGATACTATATTGCCACAAGTAACATCCCATTTGGACAGAATGATGATATATTTCCATACTATGGTCGTCGTGTTATGTGGTTTGTTTCGTGGCATCTTCGGCAATTATTGAAATGGAAGTGTCTATACGGACTCCGCTCCGTATAAACTACTCTGTCTATTCGGACTCCACTCCGTATAAACTACTCTCTATTCGGACTCCACTCGTATAACTTGATTGTGAATTGAATTGAAGCTCAGTTAATTGAAATGCACATTATAACACTTGTTAATTTGATTGCGCAGCATGTTTGGTCTAAACCTACTTTTTTGTTTCGCACTGAATCAGTTAAAGGAATTTAAAATCATTTGAAAAAAAAAGAAAAACATTGTCCCGAAGCAGTTTTCTCATGAATGCACGGAGAAATAGGTGCCAATCTTTCACTCACTTTCGTAGCCGACAAGTCCATGCGCCGAATAAAGGGGTGAAACATGAATAAACTCATCCACGAATCAAATTCCCACACGGTGATTATTCATGTTTATCCCTCCAGTACACGTAGGAATATAATAGAGAACATTCGGAAACGGCGCGAGTCCCGAGACAGACTGTTGCCAACTGGATGATGTTCTCCCCAGAGACGACTGCGGTAGATGAACGCACCCTGGTGGGAAATCCCCGATTAACTCGGTGAAGACGCTACACTTCCGGGCCCAGACCAGGGTTGCCAGATTGGCCTTATTAACGCCAAATCTGACAAATCTGGCTTTTAAAAACAGGTTTGGCGTCAAAAAAAAAAAAAAAAACAGCAGTTTGGCGTGTTGGCTTTTCTTGGCTTTTTACCAATTTGTAATGGCATATGATGATGAGATGAGATATGTCTCTTTTCTGAATTTGTCAAGTTAATTGTTATCTTGCTTTACTACTTTTTAGCGCAGCAACCTCCGCAATGTACAACTGACTCGCAGCTATCACAGTACCGACAGCGACACCGACCATTCACTCGTCTCCAGCAAGGTGAAGAAAAAGCCCAAGAGAATCTACAGAAGCAGAACAGAATGAAGACCACGCATTGACACCAGCGGCACCCAAAATAAAGAGAAGGTCAACAAATTCATGCAGGCTCTAGCGGATACTCTGCCTGGCCCTACAAACGGAAATTCCACCAAGAGATGGAGTCATTTTGGCGACACCATCTACAATACAGCACGTACGCACATTGCCCAGTCCCTTCGTGAAGCTTCGAGATCTTTCTCGAACTCTCCGGACGTCTGACGTCACGGACTATTTTAACTGGGAGTTCCCTAGTTATAGTCACAATTTCAAGGGAGACCAACCCGTCGAATTCCGACCAAAGGGAAACAATTTGGCAAGAAGCAAACTAAGTCAACCGACTGGTTTGAAGCACACTCTGAAGAGATGCTCCCAGTCCTGGAGATAAAGAGACATGCATTCTCAATGTATAAAACATCACCTTCAGAGAAAACACTGCAGGCATTGCGAACGGCCAGAAATAGAGTACAACAGATGGCAAGAAGATGTGCGAACAGGTACTGGCTACAGCTCTCTGCTCAAATTCAAACTTGTGCAGACACTGGAAATATAAGAGGAATGTACGAGGGCATCAAGCAAGCTGTCGGTCCATCAAAAAATAAGATAGCCCCTTTACGATCAACTGAAGGGGTAATCATAAAAGATCGAGCGAAACAAATGGATCGCTGGGTAGAACACTACTCAGAGCTATACTCAGTGGATAACACTGTCAGCGAAGAAGCTCTGGAAGCCATCGATCAACAGTCTGCCATGCATGCCCTGGATAACGAACCTTGCCTCACAGAAATCAGCGAAACACTAGACTCTCTCAAATCCGGCAGGGCACCTGGAAAAGATAGTATTCCACCTGAAATTTTAAAATGTAGCAAAGAAACAATCATCCCAGAACTGTATGCAATATTACAGCTCTGCTGGAGAGAAAAATCAATACCACAAGATATGAAAGACGCAAACATCGTTACCCTTTATAAAAACAAAGGCGACAGAAGCGACTGCAACAACTATCGCGGCATTTCCCTCCTCAGCATTACAGGCAAGATTTTTGCCAGAGTAATCCTTAAAAGATTACACATTCTTGCTGAAAGAATCTACCCCGAATCACAGTGCGGATTTAGACCCAACAGGTCCACCAACGATATGATTTTCTCACTCCGGCAGCTCCAAGAGAAGTGCAGAGAACAGAGGAAGCCATTATATATTGCCTTCATCGACCTCACAAAGGCATTTGACCTCGTGAGCAGAAGCGGCCTTTTTAAGGTCCTTGAAAAGGTTGGATGTACACCCACCCTTCTTAGTCTCGTGAAATCATTCCACGAAAACATGCAGGGGACCATTTTATTTGACGGCTCAACATCCCAGTCATTCAGCATCAGCAGCGGAGTAAAGCAGGGCTGCGTGCTTGCTCCTACACTCTTTGGTATCTTCTTTGCTGTTCTCTTAAGGCAGGCATTTGGGACTGCCACTGAAGGCATATACCTCCACACAAGATCTGATGGCAAACTTTTTAACCCATCAAGACTCAAGGCAAAGACCAAAATAAGATCAAGATGTGTAAGAGAACTACTTTTTGCATATGATGCAGCACTGACTACTCATACAGCAGAAGATCTCCAAAGGCTCATAGATCGTTTTGCAGCCGCCTGCAAAGACTTTGGGCTCACCATTAGCCTAAATAAAACACAGGTGATGGAACAAGATGCTGGTGCGCCCCCGTCAATCAAAATTGATAATTACGAATTGAAGGTCGTCCACGATTTTGTGTACTTGGGGTCGACAATATCAGATAATCTTTCATTAGAGACAGAAATCGACAGACGCATTGGAAAGGCAGCCACAACATTTTCCAGGCTAGCTAAAAGAGTTTGGGAGAATAATAGACTAACAGAGCGTACAAAAGCTCAAGTATATAAAGCTTGTGTTGTTAGCACACTACTCTACGGGTCTGAATCCTGGACCGTGTACTCAAAACAGGAAAGGAAGTTGAATTCCTTCCACATGAGATGTCTGAGACGTATCCTGGGCATAACATGGAAAGACCACATAACAAACAAACAGGTGCTTGAAAGATCAGATATTACCACAGTGCACACCCTCCTCAAGCAGAGACGCCTCCGGTGGCTGGGCCACGAATCTCGAATGGAGGATGAACGTTTAAAATTTT
>JACEFZ010013115.1:0-20706 GCA_014155875.1 Cepaea nemoralis
GTAGACATATCCCCCACTATAGTGTAGAATATCAACCCTTTTAGTGTAGAATAATCGCACCATATAGTGTAGACATATCATACCATTATAGTGTAGACATATCACACCATTATAGTGTGACATATCAACCATCATATAGTGTAGACATATCAACAATCACTTATAGTGTAGAACTATCAACCACTTATAGTGTAGACATATCACACCATTATAGTGTAGACATATCACAATCATTATAGTGTAGACATAGACATACCATTATAGTGTAGACATATCATACACATATAGTGTAGACATATCATACCACATAGTGTAGACATATCACATCATTATAGTGTAGACATATCACATCATTATAGTGTAGACATATCACATCATTATAGTGTAGACATATCATACCATTATAGTGTAGACATATCACACCATTATAGTGTAGACATATCACATCATTATAGTGTAGACATATCACACCATTATAGTGTAGACATATCACACCATTATAGTGTAGACATATCACACCATTACAGTGTAGACATATCATACCATTATAGTGTAGACATATCAAACCACAATAGTGTAGACATATCATACCACAGCAGTGTAGACATATAAGACCACAATAGTGTAGACATATCATACCACAATAGTGTAGACATATCAAACCACAATAGTGTAGACATATCGAACCACAATAGTGTAGACATATCCCACCATTATAGTGTAGACATATCACACCATTATTGTGTAGACATATCACACCATTATAGTGTAGACATATCACACCATTATAGTGTAGACATATCACACCATTATAGTGTAGACATATCACACCATTATAGTGTAGAAATATCACACCACTATAGTGTAGACATATCACACCACTATAGTGTAGACATATCATACCATTATAGTGTAGACATATCACACCATTAGTTAGACATATCAAACCCCTTATAGTGTAGACATATCACAAACCCTTATAGTTAGACATATACATCCATTATAGTGTAGACATATCAACCATTATAGTGTAGACATATCATACACATTATAGTGTAGACATATCATACCATTATACTGTAGATATATCATACCATTATAGTGTAGACATATCATACCATTATAGTGTAGACATATCACATCATTATAGTGTAGACATATCATACCATTATAGTGTAGACATATCATACCATTATAGTGTAGACATATCATACCATTATAGTGTAGACATATCATACCATTATAATGTAGACATTTCATAGCATTATATTGTAGACATATCACACCACTATAGTGTAGACATATCATACCATTATAGTGTAGACATATCACTACCATTATAGTGTAGACATATCATACCATTATAGTGTAGACATATCATACCATATAGTGTAGACATATCATACCATTAGTAGTGTAGACATATCATACCACTTATAGTGTAGACATATCATACCACATATAGTGTAGACATATGCATACCACTATAGTGTAGACATATCATAACCACAATAGTGTAGACATATCGATACCACTTATAGTGTAGACATATCATACCATTATAGTGTAGACATATCATACCATTATTAGTGTAGACATATCATACCATTATAGTGTAGACATATCACACCATTATAGTGTAGACATATCACACCATTATAGTGTAGACATATCACACCACTATAGTGTAGACATATCACACCACTATAGTGTAGACATATCATACCATTATAGTGTAGACATATCACATCATTATAGTGTAGACATATAATAGCATTATTGGGTAGACATATCACACCATTATAGTGTAGACATATCACACCATTATAGTGTAGACATATCACACCATTATAGTGTAGACATATCACATCATTATAGTGTAGACATATCACACCATTATAGTGTAGAAATATCACACCATTATAGTGTAGACTATATCACATCATTATAGTGTAGAAATATCACACCATTATAGTGTAGACATATCACACCATTATAGTGTAGACATATCACATCATTATAGTGTAGACATATCATACCACAATAGTGTAGACATATCACACCATTATAGTGTAGACATATCACACCATTATAGTGTAGACATATCACACCATTATAGTGTAGACATATCACACCGTTATAGTGTAGACATATCAAACCACTGTAGTGTAGACATATCACACCATTATAGTGTAGACATATCACACCATTATAGTGTAGACATATCACACCATTATAGTGTAGACATACAAACCATTATAGTTTTAGACATATCACACCATTATAGTGTAACATATCAATCATTATAGTGTAAACATATCACATCATTATAGTGTGACATATCACACCATTATAGTGTAGACATATCACATCAAATAGTGTAGACATTCCCATCATTATAGTGTAACATATCACATCATTATAGTGTAGACATATCACATCATTATAGTGTAGACATATCACGTCATTATAGTGTAGACATATCACACCATTATAGTGTAGACATATCACATCATTATAGTGTAGACATATCACACCATTATAGTGTAGACATATCAAACCATTATAGTGTAGACAAATCAAACCACTAAAGTGTAGACATATCAAACCATTATAGTGTATACAAATCAAACCACAAAAGTGTAGACATATCACACCATTATAGTGTAGACATATCAAACCATTATAGTTTAGACAAATCAAACCACAAAAGTGTAGACATATCACACCACAATAGTATAGACATTTCAAACCATAATGACTGACTGACTGGCACCTTGCTGTCTTGACAGACGATAGTTTGTAAAATGTGGTTTTCTCTCCATAACACAATGCCTGGGCAAACCACAATAGTGTAGAGATATCAAACCATAATATTGAAGACATCTCAAACCACAACGAAGTAGATATCACAATCCACAATGGGGTAGCCATAACTGTCTATTGGCTAACCCTGGGTATAACATAGCTCAGTTACTAACCCACAATTGCCGTTTAGTGTAGACGTGCAGTGTGACCAGGACCAGATGTGTAGCCATGTTTCCGTCATGTTCGTGTTCGTTTATTTTATCATTACTGGATCGTCAGCCTATCGCTTTCTTGATCATAATCTTGCTCTATATGCAGATCATTTTTGGGGTTTTGTGGCCTTATATGTTGTGAAATATGAAATAATGAGTCAACACCATTGCACACTGGACATTCCATCGCGTGATCGGTCACCTTCTTCAGTAGCCAACGTAGATTTCCCATGCTGGTGCTACCAGTGGCATTTTGATTGAATGCCCGCCTGAATATTTCTCTACGGGTTGAGAGTCGCCCTCTCTGCTCACTCCCCGCTGAACCAGCGTCTCCAGATGTGGGTACTTTGTTTGGCTGCACGTTTCAGTTGATCCCAGAAAGCCTTCATAACCTTACTATTGTCATAATCTAGCTAACCGATCAAAGAAGCATTCCTTGCCTTCCTCCTCCTCCTTCTCTTCCGCCTACTCCTTCTTCTTCCTCTTCTTTCGATTACTTCTCCTTCTTATTTTTCTTTGGCTCCTCCTCCTCCTCCTTCTTTTCGTCATCTTTTGTGATATTTACGTAACAGTCTTGCACACCCTGCTAGGTTGTGTAATTGGAGAGGTTAAGGAGATCTCTTTAACACAGTCCCCGCGAAGATGATTATTTTGAATCTAGTTTAGAGACAAGTCTCTACACCAAACTCCCTTACACAGACACAATCCCCTTTCGTGCAGAGAGAATGAAAGAAATACAAGACATAGCGAATGAATAATTACAACCAGAACCAGACTTAAGAATTGAACCTCAGCCATCCAAAAGCTTCCCAACCAACCAACCAGTCGGTAATCACGATGTATAAGTAACAGAGGTACTCACCCTACTGGCGACACTCTCCAGGAAACACATGCGGTTGCCAAAGCCTTCGGCTGCGAGGCAGACCCTCTCTGTAGAGCTAGCATCTTTAGACGCTGGAGCAATGCAGCTGAGACATACCATATCATCCTGCAGAAGACAACAAACACATTGTATTTATAAGATAGAGATTGAGGTCAGAATGGCTGAAAAGATAAGAGTACGCGTTTTTAAACTCCCGGTGTGATGATGGTGGAGAAGCGGGTTCAACCCCTACACCGGTCAGTTGGACTATAATGTTGAGTTCTCGTCCTTGACTAGGGGACGTAAATTACAAGTTCCTCTGTAGTTGGAGTAGGTTTGCCTGATGGCGAGGAACACTGTGTAATATGGAAAGCTAATCCACGCGCAAACATCAGTCTAGTGGCCGCCCCAGTAATAACAACTACTCCTAATGGTAGCACGTGTGCGAACTACACTCGTGCTAATAAAGCGGAAAAAAAAATAATAATACACAGAAGAAAACAAGAATGTTATGAAGGACACGTTTAGGGAACAAATTACAGACAGAATTTTTCAGCGGAACGTGTGGTTTTGAGCATGGGCAGAATGAAGGCAACACATACATTGTCAGACTGTAGACTGAGAAAGCGCCGACTGTTGGGCGGCGCTCACTAAACCCGACACACCGCATTGTGCCAAAGGCTTCGGGTGGAGGAGAGCAATTGGGAGTGTACAAGCCTTATCCTGGTACGAGGAAATACATCCTAAAGACTAATTGTCGTATCAAAACAGACCAGGCCCCAAGCCTTGGTTGGCAACTGATATAGGATCGAAGCTCCGACAGGCGGACAGTTAGAGCATTGTTTTGATGATCCGGCAGCTTCTGCAGCCTATCTTGTTCCATATCTATTGGCGTTACCTTTCCTCTGGAGTAAACTAGGTAGGCCGAGAGAGGTTAACATAACATACCATTGTTATCCTACAGATGAGAAGAGACAGCAACGAATTGCATTTTATAAGATACACAGAAAGAAACCACAATTCAACCAGGAGAGATAAAAGTAACAAGCCTGACAGACATACAGAATTCTTTCGTGGAGATTGTGGTTTTGGACATCAACACAATGAAGACAACAGATACGTTAGCACTATTTAAAAGCTAGGAAGAAACAACAATACAATGGTTAACACATGACAGAAAGAAGGCCGGGGGTAACAATACACAGACAAAGAAGATGTCACGAAAAAAATAAAAAAATAAACTAATGGAACTAAAGATGAAAGGGGAAACGCCAGACTTAGCCATGGGAAAAGGGTGATTTTCTGAATAGTGTAGGGATGGGACAGGCATAAATTACCATTGGATGGGACAGAAAAACATGTCCCATGGACACGCCTGCCAGGCTTGGCCATGAGAATGTTATTCCCATGGGAATCCCATGGGAAAGTCCCATGGGACGGGATAGGATAGGACGTGCATAAATTACCACGCAATGTAAATTACGTCCCATGGACAACCCTGGGAAAAGCAATAAACAAGACAGAGAGAAAGCAGGAAAGAAAGAAATAGCAAAAAAAACACATTACAACTAAAAGACAGACAGACAGACAGACAGAAAAAAAGAAAGAAAGAAAGAAAGAAAGAAAGAAAGAAAGAAAGAAAGAAAGAAAGAAAGAAAGAAAGAAAGAAAGAAAGAAAGACCACAGCAAGTGAAAAAAAAACAAGAACAAGACAATGGACAGAACAACAAGAAAGAAAGAAATATAGAGGAAGGGAGACAGACAGACAGACAGACAGACAGACAGACAGACAGACAGACAGACAGACAGACAGACAGACAGACAGACAGACAGACAGACAGAAAAGGAGAAAGAAAGAAAGTAATGAAAGAAAGTAAAGAAAGTAATGAAAGAAAGTAAAGAAAGAAAGAAAGAAAGAAAGAAAGAAAGAAAGAAAGAAAGAAAGAAAGAAAGAAAGAAAGAAAGAAAGAAAGAAAGAAAGAAAGACAGAGATAAATGAACGAACGAACTAACGAACGAACAGACAAACAAAGAAGGATATCTACAACCACCGACTTCCCCTACCCCATCCCATAATTTCCATGGCGGGCCCTGTGCTTCCATGCAAGTGTCACGAGTAGAACGCCCTCCAGAGACAATACCAGTTGATGTTCTTGTGACACGACGGTTGTTGTATTTGTCAGACATGTCCAACTATTTCTTGACCTCATGTTTGATGTGGTAATCTTATAAATTCGCTGTTTTTTATTTCTTTCTCGACGTTTCGGTTTCTATGTTTTCTTCCTGCTTTTAGCATGCACCTTTCAGTCCATATCATATTTCAAGAAAGCAGTGGAGTGCAGAGGTTCTTTGATGCCCTGGGCCAACCCTTTGATTGGATGCCTCTAAATTGTTCTTGCCCTAATTCATTGGCCCTCCCCTCCCATTGTACTGTGCTGCCCCCTCTCCTTAATTGGATGCCCGCCTCCCCCCGGCTTGCCCGGGCCGTCGCACCCCCTGACCCCCTTTTGCACGCCAATGCAAGAAAGCGAGATTGATTGAAAGACATGCAAGTGAGAATGAAAGAATTACAGAGCATGGAGAATGATAGAAGTACAATACATACAGAATGAAGGAAATACAAGACATGGAGAATAAAAGAAATACAAGATATAGAGAATAAAAGAAATATACGATATAGAGAATGAAAGAAATACAAGATATAGAGAATGAAATAAATACAAGATATAGAGAAATAAATAAATAGAGAATGATAGAAATACAAGACATTGAGAATGAATGATATGCAAAACATAGAGAATGAAAGAAATACAAGACATAGAATGAAAGAAATACAAGACATAGAGAATGAAAGAAATACAAGACATAGAGAATGAAAGAAATACAAGAAATAGAGAATAAAAGAAATACAAGACATAGAGAAGGAAAGAAATATAATACATAGAGAATGGAAGAAATGTAAGACATAGAGAAGGAAAGAAACGCAAGACATAGTTAGTTAGTTAGTTAGTTAGTTAGTTAGTTAGTTAGTTAGTTAGTTGCGGTTCCAACTTCACGGCAACGGGTCGTCCCCATATTGCTCCGTTCCTGTGCCAGTGAATATCACACAAAATGTTCCTCACTGCCCTATGTGAACAATGGAATAGACGCAAGACATAAAGAAGGAAAGAAACACAAGACATAGAGAATGAAAGGAATACAAGACATAGAGAATGAAAGAAATACAAGAAATAGAGAATGAAAGAAATAAAAGATATAGAGAATTAAAGAAATTCAAGTTATAGCGAATGAAAGAAATGCAAGACATCGAGAATGAAAGAAATACAAGACATAGAGAATGAAAGAAATACAAGATATAGAGAATGAAAGAAATACAAGACATAGAGAAGGAAAGAAATATAATACATAGAGAATGGAAGAAATGTAAGACATCGAGAAGGAAAGAAACGCAAGATATAGAGAATTAAAGAAATTCAAGTTATAGCGAATGAAAGAAATGCAAGACATCGAGAATGAAAGAAATACAAGACATAGAGAATAAAAGAAATACAAGATATAGAGAATGAAAGAAATACTAGAAATAGAGAATAAAAGAAATACAAGACATAGAGAATAAAAGAAATACAAGATATAGAGAATGAAAGAAATACAAGAAATAGAGAAGGAAAGAAATATAATACATAGAGAATGGAAAAAATGGAAGACGTAGAGAAGGAAAGAAATGCAAGACAAAGAGAATGAAAGAAACATTCAGAGTGAAATACAGAACGTTCAAAGGCAAGACAGAAATTGCAAAGGAAAGATAGAAAGATCAATCAGAAGGAAAGAGAGACAAACAGAAAGCAAGAATGAAAGTAAAAGACAGAAACAAAGAAAGATAGACAGAAACAGACAGACAGACAGACAGACAGACAAAGAAAGAAAGAAAGAAAGAAAGAAAGAAAGAAAGAAAGAAAGAAAGAAAGAAAGAAAGAAAGAAAGAAAGAAAGAAAGAAAGAAAGAAAGAAATAAATAAAGAATACATTATCTCCTATCAGGATCACCATTTTAGAATTCAACAGCTTCTAGATAAACACCTGCTGAACTCCCAACGTTATGGAGTCTCAATGTCAAATGTCATTTCCGTCGTTGATGTCAATTTCTCCGTTGATGTCATTTCCTCCGTTGATGCCATTTCCGATGTTGTTAAAAGCTGCATTAGTTGTTGCTGAATGGATTAATTCGTGTCTGTATCTCTGGCTTGAGATCATATGCAATCCATCCATCCATCATGTGCCATGCCGATAAGCGTGGGGGTCATGTTCTGCCATCTCACTCGATCACCAGAGTCGTGGACACCTCCGTGTTCCTGTCTCTACCATGCCACGTGGTCACGCCATCCAGGTCTTTACTTCTCGGTATTTCTTTGTCTCTTCCCTTCCATCTTGCCAGTTGTCACCAAGATCTCCAAGTCATTTCTTCTCATAACATGCCCAACAATTTTGACTGTCTACGTTTAATGTCTCTAAACAGTTTACGATCTTCATTTGTTTCTTGAAGGACTTGTTCACTGGTTTTTCTGTCTGTCCATGGTATTCTTTGCAGTTTCCTCAGAAACCACATTTCCACAGCCATCAGATGTTTTTTTCAGCTTGATTCCTCACTGTCCACATTCTTCACATCCATACAAAAGTACAGGTTCTATGTAGTACTTCAACACTCTTTTTCTCGTTTCAATTGATGCAATACTGATTCCTTATAAATGTATTGTGCAGTCACCGCCAACTATGCCGGTTGTGGTTTCTTTTTCCATTTGACAGAGAAAAAAATGCATTGCCTTACCGAAGATTTTAACTCGAGTCTTCCGGATTGGAGCCCAGCATTCTAAAAAAAATCATACACCCCAACATGGGAGCCCAGCATTCTAACAAACCCACACACCCCAACATGGGAGCCCAGCATTCTAACAAACCACACACCCCAACATGGGAGCCCAGCATTCTAACAAAACCACACACCCCAACATGGTCATCTGACCCTTCCATGCCATAGAACGGAGGTAAGCGTGGAGAATGGATACGAGCGCTCGCTTATAAACTTCCTGCCTGCCGAAGTAGCCGGTTCAACTCTACACCGGTCAGTTGGACTAAAATGTTGACTTCTCGTCCTTGACTTTGGGTTCGTCTGATGGCGAGGGACACTGGTAAAAGGGAAAGTTAATCTACACGCAAAAATCAGGCCAGTGAACAAAAAACAGTAGGATGTGTATGGACTACGCTTGAGTTTATAACGAAAAACGAAAAAAAAAAAACAAAGCAAAAAAAACACAGCCACAGAACACTAAACAAAACCAAGCCACTCTACATCTTGAACTGAGCTCCTAGCCAAGACACAACAACCCAAACAAAGTAAAAACCAGTCCAGTGGACTAGAAGTATAGAGTGCATGTTTAATGACTGTGGGGTTTTTGAAAATATTGCCGTTCCAAGTTTTGTATTCACGCTCTGTGGCGTTCATGCAGCATAAAAGGTAAATACTTGGGGAAATATCTGGGGGACTGCGTGGTCTCGAGGTATGGTGTCCGCCTCGAGAGCGGGAGGTACCGTGTTCATTTCGCGGTGAGGACCCCGGGGATGTTTTTCACGTGGACTTCTAGTAATGAACTTTCCCCTGGTCTCTGGGTAGTGAGATCGGACGCCCCCCGTGTGTATTGCTGTGCACGTAAAATATCCCTTGGCAGTTGGAAATCGACAAAGAGTAGCCAGTTGGAAATCGAAGAAGAGTAGCCTAATGGCGCTCCGGGACAAAATTTCGAGTTAAAAATCTACCCAAAGTATTTCAGGATCCTCGCCGGTGCTTCTCCAGACTCAAGTTTGAGTTAGGAGGAGAACGGAGCACGTGATGTTGATCCATCGACTAAACTAAAAGGTAAATAAAAAAACTTGGAACGGAAATATTTTCAAAAACCCCAGTCATTAAAAATACACCTTAAGCAGGCACGTGTATGGACTACGCTTGCGTTCAAAGCGAACCAAAACAAAACAGACATATTAAGGTCAACTTTCCCTCCCAGTAATTGTCCAATCTCCTTCCAGCGTGGGCAAGCACGCATGCGCAGACAAACAGCACTTCGCAGCCTTTGTCTCTGCCGAAAGACCAGTCCTCAAGGGATGGACACAAGAAACAGCTCGGAGTTCGGCTAGTTGTCAGATCGCCGCCACAAGTAATTTCCCTCGAATGCATCTGGTGGGGACTGGGGAATGTTCCGGCGAGGAGCGAGAAGAGAGGTGTGATAGAGATAACACGCACAGATAGAAATATGGTTTAACAGGCGACGGGGATCGACTTCATTGCACCGAGGTTCATCCCATATAGTTCGATCTCACTCTGCAGATCGGCCTGCCGAAAGCTAAGCATGAATTCCGAAGTTCCAGAGATGACCCCCAGGAGTCTCCTAGAAAATGGCATTTGTGAACCGAACGACGTAGGCCGGAATCGAACCCAAAACTTTCGTAGGGCGAGGCAGGAGGCGTAACCACTTCACCATTGAGACTACCAGAAAGAAATATAGACACATGGGTTGTGTGGATTGCCTGGAGTGTGGATTGTCGGGAGTGTGAATAGCAAGGCGGACAGTTGGATCAACACTGAAGGGAAACTTGGATGAAAAGGCATGCATCATGTACGAAAAAGGTGGTGTAGGGACATTTGTGCATGCAATAATAATCAGATATGTTAAGATGGTTGCATGTTCTTTACATGACGTTGCGTTCAACCCCAGTATTTATTGGCTCTTTTATATTTATTATGCAATTTTACGTTGAGTAGTTTGTCATTGCTTTCTGAACGCCAACGTCTCGTACGATCGAAATGATCGCAAAGCGATCTGCTTCCAAATCGCCTGCATTAAAATTGAACCGTCGAATCGGTATGATGGCGTTAAGAATCCCACGCTAATTGAAAACAGACTTGAGTACACGACAAGGTCACCGCCCTGGTACAGTTTTAGGACAAACGAAAAACCTGACCGTCGGTGGAATGAACCCTTAATTTTGGGTGGGAAGTGTCTAGAGCAGTGGTTCTCAACCTTGGATACCAAGTGGCAACCAGACCAAATATACTAGGCCGGTCGGTCCGTCTAGCGAACCACCGCCTTTCTCCTTCAGAAGCTTTGGCTGGACTCCATTATGCTAGATCGGACGGTTCTTCGACGAACCGCTGCCTGCTTTCTGCATAAGCTCCAGTGCGACTAATGTAAGCTACATCCAGCCATTGTTGTTGTTTGTTGTTTGTCCATCAAGAATGATGATGACCATTCATTTCATCCGGTGGGGTTGAAAGTATGGAGCCGTGAGTTCTAAGATGGCTTATAAGGCCTAATAGCGCTCGAAATGGTCTTTGACAATGTGGGCAAAGAATACTTGACGTTCCAGGAGGAGGATCTCCTGCAGTGGTTTTTCTGGCCAGCCTTTTTTTTTTTTTTTTTACAGCTCTTGCAGTTCTGTTTGCTTCACAAATGACTGCACCCTTGTGAATTTCGGTCTTTGGCAGCAGTCTCCCATGTGTCGTGATGAATTCCAAAAGCTTTTAGTGAGATCTTCAGAGTGTCTTTACAGTGTTTTCTCTGACCGCACTGGGAGCGTTTTACATAAGGCAGCTCGCCGTAAAAGATTCGTGTACGGAGCATGTGATCTGGAATGCGATTCAAGTGACCAGCCCAGCGAATCTGATTCTTTATTAGTACAGTTTGGATGCTGGGCATGGACGCTCTAGGACTTCAGTGTCTGGGATCTTGTCTTGCCATTTAATCTTCAATAGCTTCCTAAGGCAGACTGTGTGAAAGTGGTTTAATTTCCTAGCGTGTCACTGTTAAAAAGTCGGGGTTTTACAAGCAATTAGCAGTGTAGATAATACAACTGCTTTGTAGACTTTCAGCTTTGTTTGCAGGCTTATTCCATTTCTGTCCCACACATTGTCGAGCCATTACCCCCTAAGCACAACAATCACCTTCAAATTGATATCCCGTGATGGTAAAACCGTGGGAAGCTGCTATTTCTGGCTGACTCAGTCACGTGATTATTAATCTGAGTCTGGTTGGACCCAATTCAAAGAGGTTGAACGGGGAAGGGGTAATGGTATAATCGAAATCGATATGTCACTAGATAATCCATACGTCACGCACGGAAGATATTAGTGCAGTATGGTGCAACGCAAATCGAGACGTTGCCAACAACGCACTGCCCATGAAAGAGAAGCCAAGAACAAAAATAGCACAGATACTTTCTGTAACAACAGAACACGAAAGCCGGAACCAATCGTTGGGAATCTCCTGTTATGTACAACTTACATTAATTTTTGTAGGGAAAAGATCCTAAAAATGAATTAATTCTTTACAGACTAATTGATAAATATATAAGCGTAATAAAATATTCAGTAGCTTCGACGTTCCACACTTCTAACATACAGAAGTGCACTCAGCGTTCTCCCACTCGTCAGCTTCTCGTCCTCTGTGGTGTACCCAAACATAGTCCCTAAGCTGGCCACTGACAATAATTGATCAAGGAAGCGAACGATAAATAAAAATGAATTATTGAATGTCATTTTCAGTCTGTGGCATTGTTTCATTTAAAAAAATTTTTTCTTCTTCTTCTTCTTCTTCTTCTTCTTCTTCTTCTTCTTCTTCTTCTTCTTCTTCTTCTTCTTCTTCTTCTTCTTCTTCTTCTTCTTCTTCTTCTTCTTCTTCTTCTTCTTCTTCTTCTTATTATTATTATTATTATTATTATTATTATTATTATTATTATTATTATTATCAAACGCTCCTCTTCCGAATACCCCACGCTCACCACCACTACCATAACCACCTACCCGTCTACCCCTTCTTCTTCTGCATCATTTCCCCCGCCTTCTAAACTTATCACGTCTCCATTTAGATATACAGGAACAAACAGGGGCTGGAAAAGACCCGCCAGAAAGAAACAAGTTGAAATCGAAAGTACTGGTCCCAGCTAGACAAACTAGTGCACAGTTAGATCCTTAATGATGACGAAAACAAATGAAGTTAGGGTCAGTGTAGAACAAGCGGGCGTGTTACTGTAGTTAATAGTGGGATACGCTGATAAAGTCATGGCCGCGGTTAAGTAACTCATGTCTGCATCCTTTATTATAACTTGTCAAGTTATAATACAGATGCACCTATTTGCCAACCACAACAGCACTCCACATACTAGTCATGAGTACAACTGTCTGCCAACGACAGATAGACCCATCAACAAAACCATTTCACACAGCCACCTATAAACCACAGATACACCCTCAAATCTTATCCACACACCACAGCTACACATACAATTCACATCCACACACCACAGCTACACCCACAATTCACATCCACACACCACAGCTACACCCACAATTCACATCCACACACCACAGCTACACCCACAATTCACATCCACACACCATAGCTACACCCACAATTCACATCCACACACCACAGCTACACCCACAATTCACATCCACACACCACAGCTACACCCACAATTCACATCCACACACCACAGCTACACCCACAATTCACATCCACACACCACAGCTACACCCACAATTCACATCCACACACCACAGCTACACCCACAATTCACATCCACACACCACAGCTACACCCACAATTCACATCCACACACCACAGCTAAGCCCACAATTCACATCCACACACCACAGCTACACCCATAATTCACATCCACACATCACAGCTACACCCACAATTCACATCCACACACCACAGCTAAGCCCACAATTCACATCCACACACCATAGCTACACCCACAATTCACATCCACACATCACAGCTACACCCACAATTCACATCCACACACCACAGCTACACCCACAATTCACATCCACACACCATAGCTACACCCACAATTCACATCCACACATCACAGCTACACCCACAATTCACATCCACACACCACAGCTACACCCACAATTCACATCCACACACCACAGCTACACCCACAATTCACATCCACACACCACAGCTACACCCACAATTCACATCCACGCACCACAGCTACACCCATAATTCACATCCACACATCACAGCTACACCCACAATTCACATCCATACACCACAGCTAAGCCCACAATTCACATCCATACACCACAGCTAAGCCCACAATTCACATCCATACACCACAGATACACCCACAATTCACATCCATACACCACAGCTACACCCATAATTCACATCCTCACACCACAGCTAAGCGCACAATTCACATCCATACACCACAGCTAAGCCCACAATTCACATCCATACACCACAGCTACACCCACAATTCACATCCACACACCACAGCTACAACCAAAATTCACATCCACACACCACAGCTACACCCTCAAATCATATCCACACATCACAGCTACACCCTCAAATCAGATCCACACATCACAGCTACGCCTAAGATTCACATCAACACACCACAAATAGACCCACAATTCATATTCACACATCACAGTTACACTCACAGTTCACATGCATACACCATAGCTACACCCACAATTCACACCCACACACCACAGTTACATCCACTATTCACGTCCTCACACAGCTCAACGCCAGCGTTCGTCGTTCGCTAACAGAAGAGAATACTGTCCACCAATGCCTCCGTGCATTCACGCCTGCACGATGTGGTGGCTCTACCACATCACAAAACCGCAGCTTGGGCCTGCTTCTGGATGTATTTTACGTGTCGATATATCGCAATAGTTGTCACCAGTTAACCCAGGATTATGGTACAAATTCACTTTTCACATGGGGCAGTGAGGAGCGTTGTGTGTGATATTCACTGGCACAGGAACGGAGCATAATGGGGCGACCATTTGCCGTGAAGTTGGAACCATGACCGACTTACTATTTAACTATGGTAGAAAGGATTTTGTTTACCAGGATAGAGATCATCATGTAACAAGTCCTCTGCAGAACGCCACTCACATCAGTCAGTCAATCAGGTGTCGTCTCCACAATTAAGGTTGGCTGCAATGGTTCTTCAACAAAGTCTGTCTCTCGCTCACTTCACGGCCCACAAAAGGATGCTCCTGCTTGACACAATGCCATTTGCTAGGGTCTGCTATGTCGGTGTCCATCTTCGTGCCCCGTCTTACTGGAGCCATGCAGTTCATCACTTTTCTCTCCACGCAACTATGACGTTTTATATGGACAAAGTAGTTAAGTTTCCAAGACATAAAGCTGTTTGTGATCTCAGCATCGTTGTCTGACCCTCCTAATCATACAACAGCATACAAAACTATGTAACCATGCATGGTTATCTGCCCCCCATAACCATAGAACAACAAACAAAACTGTGTAACTACACGACAATTTCTGACCTTACCTTTCGTAGAACAACAAACGAAACTAACTCGACGTTGTTTTCTACCTTTTCTTTCCATAGAACATAAACAGAAAACTATATAAATGTACACTGTTTTCTTTTAGATCAATGTTTAGATTCTGTAGAATGCCTGGATGCTTCTTTAGCCACGATATTCTAAGAAGTTTTCTGCGAGATTTAAGTTCAAGATCCCCAGCCAAGGAAGACGTGAACTTAGCAAGATTAGAAACTGCTTCAGTAGTAAACACAGCCAGAAGTAGACAAACGGCTAAGGATGTAGGTGGTTTGGGAGCAGTCACAGTGCGTATTTTTGAGACAAGTGGAAAAACGACTTGAATGTCTCGAAACTAAGTACGAAACAGCGACAGGAGAAAGACACCCGGAGTCATGAGCCGGGCGAGCCCTCCTCCACCCTCCCCAAGAGAGTGTTTAGAAAGTAAAGGGCAGAAACTTTCCGGGAAAAGGGAAATCTTCTGACTATCAGAAGCCTCCTGTGGTGCTTGCGCCACGACGGAGTTTGTGTCACTTGCATACTAAGTCAAGTGGAGCCACGGTGGTGCAGTGGCCAGCATGCGTACCTGCTGGTCGAAGGTAATGAGTTCGATTTCGTATCCAGCCGGGTACTAGTTAACATCATGGGAAGTAAAAGCGTTCGATGTGATTTTGACCATATTACCCTAGAGTGCCGATTTTGACCATATTACCCTAATGTGCCGATTTTGATCATATTACTCCTATAGTGCCGATTTTGACCATATTACCCATAGAGTGACGATTAGTCTATAGAAATAAGATTTTGACCATATTACCCCTATAGTGGCGATTAGTCTATAGAAATATGATTTTGACCATATTACCCCTAGAGCAGTGTTTCCCAACCTTTTTTGTGCCATGTCCCACTTAAGCCTTTCTAAAATTCATATTGCCCCGCTCCCCCGCCCCACGCCCCCCCCCCCCCCTCAACATATACATTATTTTTAATATTCAAAAATTGAAATGTTCACTAAAGAAACTTAATGATAGGTTTTAGGAAGAAATCACTAGGTAATTATTGAGCAAACACAGTAAGTAAATTTTCAAAACATATAATGGAGAACTGAAATTCAAGTACAAAATAATTTTAATGAAAGATTTTTCTATATTATTTTAATTATTAGTAATTATTTATTATTTAAATTTAGTGAGATCCTTGCGCTTGATGCTTGCTGCAAAGAGATCTTATGTCAGGTTCCAATTTAGTTAACTTCAGTCTCAAGTCTCCCCGTTTTGTTATATTCAGCCGATTTCTTCCATTTTCGAATTGCCCCCCTTAACAGTCGAATTGCCCCCCTGTGGGGCGTGGGCCCCACGTTGGGAAACACTGCCCTAGAGTGTCGATTGGTCTATAGAAATATGATTTTGACCATATTACCCCTAGAGTGCCGATTAGTCTATAGAAATATGATTTTGACCATATTACCACTAGAGTGCCGATTTTGACCATATTACCACTAGAGTGCCGATTAGTCTATAGAAATATGATTTTGACCATATTACCACTAGAGTGCCGATTAGTCTATAGAAATATGATTTTGACCATATTACCACTAGAGTGCCGATTAGTCTATAGAAATATGATTTTGACCATATTACCACTAGAGTGCCGATTAGTCTATAGAAATATGATTTTGACCATATTACCACTAGAGTGCCGATTAGTCTATAGAAATATGATTTTGACCATATTACCACTAGAGTGCCGATTAGTCTATAGAAATATGATTTTGACCATATTACCACTAGAGTGCCGATTAGTCTATAGAAATATGATTTTGACCATATTACTACTAGAGTGCCGATTAGTCTATAGAAATATGATTTTGACCATATTACCACTAGAGTGCCGATTAGTCTATAGAAATATGATTTTGACCATATTACCACTAGAGTGCCGATTAGTCTATAGAAATATGATTTTGACCATATTACCATTAGAGTGCCGATTTTGACCATATTACCACTAGAGTGCCGATTAGTCTATAGAAATATGATTTTGACCATATTACCCCTATAGTGGCGATTTTTACCATATTACTACTAGAGTGGCGATTAGTCTATAGAAATATTATTTTGACCATATTACCCCTAGAGTGTCGATTGGTCTATAGAAATATGAGGCTAACATGCATCAGCAAAAGACAACCCATTTTCTATGGGCAGTCATGAAAAGGGGGAAGTTGAATGGCGTCGTGATAACGGGAAAGTTCGGGGTGAGGAGAAACAGAGGGAGACAAACAGAGAGATGATGATGGACAGTCTGACATCATGGGATGGAGGCCATCGGTATCAGAAATGACCGGCAGTACACGAGATAGAAGTCTGTGGACAGACATGGTCGGGATCGCCACACGGCATAAACTATAATAATAAACCCTAAATACACTGCCAATACCCTCTCTGGACAACAATCATCTTCAAATTAATATCCGAGTTGTGGCAGACTCGGTCACAGGATTATTAATCTGAGTCTGGTGATTGGAACTTAATATAACTTCTCCTCAACAAGGTATGGGCTATGGTATAATGGAGTGGGGGAAAGGGCATATCTTGAATAGCAGAAAGAAGAAGTAGATAAAAAAAGTATAATTTTAGCTACACAAAAAAAAGAGTACACACTACATATCGACCATACTGTTATCACATCATTAAATACAGCTATTTTAGGATGACCCATTTTTCTGAAAACATGTAAATATTTTATCATCTTCAAAACAAATGTAAATGTTGTTTCATTTTGAAACTGAAATTTACAACATCAAGCACTTAAAAATTGTTCTAGCACAATCTTGTTTCTAAATGGCAAGCTTAAATGTCATGAACTTTCGCATCTTTTTAAAAACTAATTGGATTTCACATTCTGCTTCTTCGTCGCTTCAGTTTTCGAGAATTTGATGAGTTCGTTTTCTTTTCTGTCTGTTGCCTCCATTTAAACAATAAATTCGTTTTGTTTAATTTGTTTATCTGTTTGGTTGCTTTTGTGTATAACTTGTCTGTGGTGACCTAAAATTCGCTTTGGCCATCTTGCCCATGAGACAATTACTGGCCATGTAGCCAGGCGAAATGTATCGTGCTTCAGTAACAACAACAACAAAGCATAATAACCTCTCCATAACGTCACATCCTGGGCAGATTTGTACAGAGCACGTGTTGCCCATGCAGCATAATCCCTCTCTAGGCCTGCCTCGTTTTTTACTCCAGAGGAAAGGTAACACCAATACGTCTGGAACAAGACAAGCTGCGGAAGCTGCCGGATCAGATAAGCATTGCTCGACCCGTCCACCTGTCGGAGCTTCGATCTTAGACCAATTGCTGATTGAAGCTTAGGGGTTGGTCTACCCTGCCATGACATTTAGTCTTTAGGTTGCATTCCTCGCACCTGTACCCTTCCAACTGCGTTCCTCTGCACGAAACAGCGCCGCCCAAGCATTCAGAGCTAACAGATAATAAGTAGTACCGTCAACTGTCATGCGTTATCTCAGTCATATCTAAGAGAACTGACTACTATGCCCTTAAGACAATTAACAAGAAATTAAGAAAGCTTTTATTTCACAGTGCCGGTCTCCGTGGTCGAGGAGTTAGCAGCTTTCTTCGTAACCCCGAATACTCTCGTGGTTGACGTGAGCGCACGAGAATCGGAAGCGGTTCAAGTCGTGGCGCGCTGATGCGCGTAATCTAGCCTAGGAATCAACATACAGCTGAAAGATGCTGATGTTGACCGCAATATCCTGAAACAGGATGGAAACGCTGAAAAAAACAATATTTCAAAGTGTAAACTACCCTTTTCCCGACCTTGAGGTGTATGGGTGTGTGTGTGTGTTTGTGTATATATATATTATATATATATATATATATATATATATATATATATATATATATATATATATATATATATACTAGCTGACCCGGCCCGGCTTCGCCCAGGCCCTGGAGGGGATCTATCTATCTATCAGTCAGTCTGTCTGCTTGTTTGTCTGTCTGGCTGGCTGACCCGGCCCGGCTTCACCCAGTCCCTGGTGGGGAGCATCTCATTTAATTCATATAAGTAGTCATATAAGCTCTCCCGTTCCCGACTATCTGTCTGTCTGTCTATCTGACCGGGCCCGGCTTCACCCAGTCCCTGGTGGGGAGCATCTAATTTAATTCATATACGTAGTCATATAAGCTCTCCCGTTCCCGACTGTCTGTATGTCTGTCTGTCTGTCTGACCGGCGTGGATTCGCCCAGCTTTTGGTGCACAGTACTTTAAAAGAATGTCCTTCCACACACCATTCAATGAAAACTGTAGAAAAAGATGGGTTAAAATGTTACGCATAATGCATTATTTTTATGCCAACTGTAAAAATACCTTAAAGATTATATCATTATCTAATATAACTCATATGCCTAAAAATAACTGTAGACAAAGAGTGTAACAATAGTGCAGGAAAGTCCAACAATATGACTATAAAGTAGTTAGAAATGTTATTAAAAGTTATGCCCCTTGAAATAACTTTTCTAGAGTGAAGTGCCCCTGCTATATAGACATTATATAATGAAAATGGAAAAGTAAATGTTATTAAATAAGTAGAAGATTTTACATTCAGAAATTATTATAGTCGGTTGCACATGAATGAAAGGAAGACGTGTAGAAAATTTCATCTCAATCGGATGTACGGTTATCGAACCCATCCAAATCCACAAACCCACAAACAAACAAACATACAGTCTCTTTTATAGATATAGATATGTATATATGTATATATATATATATATATATATATATATATATTCTTCTTCTTCTTCAGCTTTCCGAGCCATTGATCTATTGATCTATTGATATATATATCCCCGGGAAGGTTAACCCGGTCAACAAATGCCCGCAGAAGTCGGATGTGTCGACCTAACGGCGCAAGAACGCAGCTCTGCTGTAAACAGGCACAACGCAATCACATCCGGAAAAAACTCCGGATGAACGCAGAAGAAGAAGAAGATATATATATATATATATATATATATATATATATATATATATATATATATATATATATATATATATATATATATATATATATATATATATATATATATATATATATATATATATATATATATATATTGCGCTCGATCGCTTTGAACTCAAGCGTAGTCCATACACACAACTTCTATTAGTGCTGGACTGAATTGTGCGTGTGGATTAGCTTTCCCTATTAACAGTGTCCCTAGCCTTTAGAAGAACCTACTCCGACTTCAGAGGTACTTGTAATTTACGTCCCCTAGTCAAGGACGATAGGCCAACATGTTAGTCCAACTGCCGCTTATCTCGGCATCAGTTCACCGGATGTTTAAAAAAACCCCCCCGGTTTCCCCCTTTTTCCAATTTCGGCCCCCTTGCTGAAACCTTAAGCCCCCGGGGGGATGGGGTTTGCCCCCC
>JACEFZ010013116.1:0-25581 GCA_014155875.1 Cepaea nemoralis
TTTCAAATTAAGCTGGGTTTGGAAATTTTTTAAAAAAAAGGGATTTTGGGGATGTTGTGTTTTTTTGGGCCCGTTTTCCTTTTTTTGAAAAACCTTTTTTTTTATTTTTGGAACCCCACCCTTTACCACCTGGAGCCTTGCCAGATGGCAAGTTCAATTATAGCACATTTAACTTCTGTTATAGTGGGGAAGTGTGTCCAGTGGTCAAGAGTTGGCAGGGCCTCTATGGCGTTGAGGGCATCATCCGCTAGTTTGGTCTCACTTGAGTAAATCTCCAAATAGTGCCCTACCCATCTATCCATCTGCTGTTTCTTATCAGTGATGATTTCTCCAGTCAAGGTTTTCAGTGGTGCACTTCTTTTGATCATTAGATCACAGGCTTTCTTTATCCCTTCACATATGCTTCTGACGTTTCCCTTATCACTTGCATTTTGAATGGACTCACATAACTTGATCCAATAGTCATTGGCACACTGCCTGGCAGCCTTGTGCACATCCTTCCTAGCTTGCTTCAGCTCACTGAGAGTGTTACGCGTTGTTCTTTCCTTGTTTCTTAAGAGAGCTATCTTCTATTTATCAACCAAGGGCTGCAGTATCTGGCTGTTTGCCGCAAACCAGTCCTGCCTCTTATGATCCACAGTACCGTAGATTTGTGTTTAGCAGTGTAGATTCTCTTTGGTCTTAGTCTAACCCTTGCAACAACCAAAGAGTGATCCGTATCACAGTCAGCACTGTGGTAACTTCGAGTCAATGATATATGGTTCAGATGTTGTCTCCGTGTGATGATGAAGTCCAGTTGGTGCCAATGGCCGGATCTTGAATGTTTCCATGTGACCTTATGCAGCTCTTTTGTTTAAAAAAAAAAGGAGTTTGTAATACACAGGTTATTTCTGGTGCAATGCTCCAGCAGCCTTTGCCCATTTTCATTCATGCGACGGATGTTATTTTTTCCAAGGCACACTGGCCATGAACTCGAGTTCTTGCCCACACGAGCATTGAAATCACCGAGCATATAAATGTAGTCGGATTTTGGAACTGCTTTGATCACAGAGTCTAGCTCCTCATAGAACGAATCCTTTACATCATCAGAGGGAGCGAGTGTCGGTGCATATGCAGCGATAATGATGGCAAAAACACAAAACGTTGCCAAGCGCAGGGATAATAGTCTTTCATTACCTCCAGCTAGAATATCAATCATTCCCAGTAACGAATTCTTCACTGCAAAGCCCACACCATATTGCCTTTTTTTCTGCCTGCCCTCTACCCTTCCAAAAATAGGTGTAATTGTTTTCCCTGAGTGACCCTTCCTCAGCGAGGTGAGTCTCCTGCAGGCCAGCAATATCACTGTTAAGACAAATGCGTTCGGCATCAATCACAGCCGTTTTTCTCCCCTCATCAATATTGGTAAAGTCAGTGGAAAATCCTGGACACATGGTTCTTACGTTCCATGTTGCAAGCCGTAGCTTGAGGTTTCTATTTTCCTTTTTATTAGTGCGTGGCGCATTGGTCTTACAGCCTGCGATTCAGATTTTGTCCTAGTCCCAAGCACCCATTGAAGCAGGTAGGCTGTGGCGAATTAGCACCCAACTGGCCGGGGGCTGCCCAGCTTGATGCAGGCGGTAGTTAATCAGTGACACCTGTAGGTGTCTCCCACTGTCAGAGGCAACGCGTGGCGCCCCATGTCTACGCCAATTGACAAGGACTTATAACCCGTAACAGTTACCTCTCGCTTTGATTTCGAGACCGATTAAGACCAGGGATGGAGTTATTGCCTCTCCATAGCACAAAGCCTGAGCTAAAATATAGAGACCATGTGTTCCCCATGCAGCATGATCCCTCTCTCGGCCTGCCCAGTTCACTCCAGAGGAAAAGTAACACCTATACATCTGGAACAAGACAAGCTGCAGAAGCTGCCGGATCAGGAAAGCAATGCTCTAATTCTCCACGTGTCGGAGCTTCGATCCTAGACCAGCTGCCAACCACGGCTTAGGGCTTCGTCTGCCCTGCTATGACAGTTTGTCTTTAGGTTGCATTTCCTCACACCAGGATAAGGCTTGTACACTTCCCCTCTCTTCCCCCTGAAGCCGTTGACACAATGTGGGGTGTCGGGTTTGGAAAGCGTCGCCCAACATTCGGCGCTAACAGAAAGCAGGTAGTACCGTCTACTGTCAAACAGTAGCTTAGTCATATCTGACAGAACAGAAAACCACTGCAGAAAATCCTCCTCCAGAAACGTCAAGCATTCTTTGTCCATATTGTCGAAGAACATTTCTAGCCAAAATAGCCATCTTAGAACTCACGGCTCCATACTTTTAACCCCACTGGATGAAATGAATGGTCATCATCATTCTTTATGGACAAACAACATTCAATATCTGACTAAGACCTGACTGAACAAGCAATTAGAAAGTTGAATAGAGGCCATAGAGATATAGATGTACAGAAGAATTGAAACAAAACCAATAAAATACCAAGGTTCTACAAAAACTGAGAATGAAAAAAGTGTTGATGAAAGAAATAAAAAAGAGGCAAGTTAAATATTTCGGCCATTTTAAAAGACATAACAGTCTGGAGGGTGAGATTGAAGATAACATGAAGTTAATAATAGGTTACGTTTATCTGGTAGTAAAAGTAGCACCTCTTGATTGGGCTCAAGGTGTAGGGTTTTGGCACCCTTGTTGGCATAATGGCGGTAGATTTGGCCTTTTCTCTCCAAAGATGATTTGGCTATTGCACACGCCTTCATAATTTTATCGCGTGTCTCTGTTACCATCTCGTACGGTGTTACTGGGCTTGGACTATCTACTGTCCTAGTGACTAACTGATGGTAAATTGTTAGGGGTCCACGAGGGTTCGCCCCATAAACTAACTCAAATGGTGAGAAACCCGTACTCGAATGCGGAATTTCTCGATAGGCAAACAGCACCTGAAACTAATCTTTGCCAGCCGAGACCGCTCCAGAGGCAGCAACCATTCTCTTCGGATCGACCCCTCCTCTATCCTCTTGATCATGTTCATTGAGTCACTAAGGAAACAAGCCCTAGTGAATGTCTGTGTCTCGAGCCATGTTATTGCTTTACTTACTGCCATGACTTCCATGGTCAGGCTACTTGTGGTTTCAGTGAAAGCACCAGAGTCCTCCTTCACAATTCTCCCTCCGGCCCGAGCTGTAAAGGCCCATGAGCTTCTCACATGTCGGACGACCGACCCATCTGTGTAGATGACCGCGTCACCTGTCTAGCGAATTCTCGAAAATCAACGCTTGTACTTCAGCCTCCACAGCAGCCGGATTTTCTTGTCTGCATTTTCTATCTAGTTGGATGCAAACTGAAAAGGATGTGCAGAAGTCTGTTGGCACTTGCACCCACTCCTCGCCAGGTTCTAAGTCCTCAAGTGAACACACCTGTTGAAGAATGTCTTCGGCTTGACCCATCCACGACCGTCCTCTTTTTAACCTGCTGCCCTTCACCTTCCTAATTTCACTATGCAGTGGATGCTGTGTGTTTGCGTTAATTCTGAGGTAGGCGCGTGCCCTGCAAACTTGTATTCTCTCTTCAATGGTTGGAAAATCAAGAAGGTAGCGCATCGCCCTGCATGCTGTATCTCTTGTACATCCAAGAATAATGCGCATAGCTTCATTCTGTATCCTTTCCATCCTTTCTATCTGCTTATGGCTGAGAGTCAGGATTGCCATTGCATACTCCAAAACAGACATGACCAGCCCCTCGTACAGAAGACATAGATGGCGCTGCTCACAGTTTGCTGCCGCCATCACCCGCATCGCTGCCAAACCCCGCTTGGCCTTTGTTATCACCTGGTCTATGTGCACATTATAAGCAAGGCTTCGATCAAACCGTATCCCCAGGTAATTCATTGCCTGCGTTCTTTCCACCGTCTCTGAACACAGCATTACAGTTGGTGTTGGATTGTTGACAATATGATTATTCAACGAGAACCAAGTCACTGTTGCCTTTGTTGGGTTGACCATTGCCCCAGCTTCATCACACCAAGTACTTATGCGATTGAGTTCGGTTTGTAGTTCCACAGCAACCTCCTCTCTATCCTTACCCTGACGATACACTAAAACATCATCGGCATATGACAATGTCCTGCCAGGTCCAGTGATCTGCTCACTGGTGATTCTCACTGTGTAGGCGTTGAACAGTACCGGAGATAATGGTGATCCCTGTGGTAGGCCAGGATATATTGTTGTTGGTTCCGAAGTCCAACTGCCACATCTAAAAACTACTTTCCGTTGGAAGAGGGCTGCAGCGATCCAACTAAGGAGGAATGGACTTACGTTTAGTTCAAGAAGCTGAAACATTAAAAAATCCAGTGGTACTCTGTTGTATGCGTCCTCAAGATCAATCGCTGCAGCAACAGGTTTCAGTGCCTGAGTGGAAACCTTCATAGACATCATGGGCAAAGACTGCTGCATTGGTCCAGGTTTCTCTTTTTGGACGGTACCCACCCAGGGTAGGTGGGAAAACACCTTGCCTCTCTAGTTGGCTTGATATTTTCCTGGCAATTACCTTCTCCAGCAGCTTGCCTACTGTATTCTGCATGGTTATAATTCGATATCCCTGAATTTTTTTGTGGTCTTTGTCAGGCTTCGGCAAGGGAATCAGATAGCTATGTAACCATTCCTCCTTGATGCAAGCACTCCCTATACTGTTGTTGTACATGTCTGCTAGTTTCTCTAGCTCATTGTCGGTACACCTATTTATGTCGTCGTATCTTATGCCATCAGGACCTGGAGCACTGTTTTTTGATCGTCGAAGCACAGCCTTGATTTCTTTCACTGTCACTGTGTCTTCATCCGAAGTGTTCTGGGCCTTGCATCTGTCTGAGGTGACCTCCTTGGCCAGATTCCGGCCTCCCATGTCTGTCTGGTTGCTCTGCTCAAGGTAGCGTTCAAAGAGGGCTTTGCCCTTGTCCTCAGTCAGTCCTCTGCCAGATGAGGTCAGCACCTTGGAAGTCAGAAATGCTCTTATTCTTGACTACCCCACTCATGCTTTTATGTAGTCACCAGAACAATTTCAGTGACTTGTCTGTGCTTACTCTTTGACACACCTCTGCCCATTTTTCGCTTTTAACCACCTTGACCAGTTTTTTGAAATAGCTTACTTTTGTGTGCATCTCTCTTTCTAAGTGCAAGCAGGGACTAGGATGACCAGCTCTGTTCTTCTTGGCATTTTGCCATCTCCTTACAGCACTACGCTTATCCACCCAAGCCTTCTCCACCTCGAAACTCCACCACGGTGGCTGCTCCCAGCTTTTTCTCCTGCCCTGAAACGTTCTGCGCTTGTCACGTCTTATTTTACTCACCACATCTTGCCCTGTACTGTCATACTGGAACGTCTTTACCTTTAGCTTGTGCTGCCTGGTTCTGCCTTTCTCCACCAATATGCTGCAAGGGTGGTGGTCGCTGCCATGGTGTCCTAGGACACCCCATCTACACACTGTAGTGAGTGAAGGTGAAACTAGCGCCAGATCAATAGCACTGTCCTCATCGCCTGGACGGCTTGCTGTCCTGGTGACACAGCCACTGTTGATACAAACCAGGTCGATGGTTTCCAGTGCAGTCTCGAGCTCCTCCCCTTGTGTATTGGAGGAAGTGTTTCCCCATGATTTGCCTTTAGCGTTGAAGTCACCACAGATAATAACATTTCTCTCGTGGCCTAATATGCCACTTAAGCACTGCCACTTCTGGGCGTCCACACTCGCATTGCGGGCATAAACATTAACCAACACGAATGGTATACTGGAATGAACTCTCAACGCCTGTATTTGTATATCGTCACTGTCCCAACTGGACATGTCTAGCTCTGACACCACCATGCTGTCGCGAACGAGAATCGCCGTTCCCAGATGTCGTCTGTTGTAGAAACATTTGAAGCCGGCTATTCGGAGTAGCTGATCGCCCAGTCTCGTCTCCTGGAGTTCTACAATGTCGTTCCTGTAAACTAGGGTTTCTAAAATAGAGCCCCGTTGTTTTACACTGGCACAGTTCCAATATAGAATACGGATGTTCCTGAGTCCTAGACGGTGACACTTGAGTCTAAAACGTCTCAAACCCCCGCGCTTACCTTGCTTCTTTGTCCCTGCGCGGCTACCACGCCGCTTCGTTATGTTGACTGTTGATCGCTCGGAAAGAAGACGTTATTCCGCCATGTTGAAAAAACGTAAACACAGACTGCTGATAACCACACACGCTGCTGAAAATTCACTCAAGGATGGCTTCGCTCGATGCACGAACTCCGTAGCACCCGCGCAGATCTTGAGTAGAAACTCCTGGTTTTACATCCTGGCACACCAATTACACGCAAGAGATGAATAAATCCATCCCTTACGCGAAAAAGTTAACGAACACAAAACAACACGACCGTCCGTCGCCATCTTGAAACCGGAAGTGTGCTATCTTTAACACGTTTTCTCCTTGTTTCAATGGTAGCACCGTCTGCTGAATTTCATGGTTATTGGTCGTGTAATACCGCATAAGAATTCCATTATGCAGTTTGAAGTACCAAGAGGCATTTTTGGTTAATTTAGCGTTCTCACCTAATAATTTAAAATAAGGTGCAATGGTTGGGTCGGCGTGTTGTGCCTCGATAAATTCTTGTCGAGTGGTATTGTTAATAGTACCGGAGGGTGTTAGTAACTGTAACATTTCATCTTGTAGGTCAGTTTGATGTGTTTGGGTCTCTGACCTAGTTACTGCATTAGCCGTGTGTGTTTGTTTCCAGGCTAATATCTCGTCATCAGTGCAGTGTCTTAACCCCGGAAGGCATCCTAAAATCAAATCAGTACAGGGGTTCTGTAAGATAGCGCACGTAAATGTGCCGGAAAGGAACGGGGTGTTTATACGGACTTTTGCCAGCGGGTATTTTTCTATGTTACCAGAAAAAGTGCGGTATTTAACAAAATCGCCCGTATAATTCTCTGGGTTAACTAGTTCTTTCCTTACCCCGACTAAAGTGCTCCCGCTATCAAGTAAACATTGGCATGGATATTCATTGACCAGTGCATCGTGGAACTTTAAATTGCACCTGGAGGCTAAAGCTGAGTTTGCGTCTTCATTAGAAATGGTACAATGTGACCACATTTGAGTTTACCGTCCGCATGAAACTGATGACAAGTATCACATTTGTTAAAGTCTAAAATATCTGTAACAACAGCTACACTTTCACACTCATTGAATGGTAATACATTTTCATTCTCGCACTCTGTCTCGCTACCACTGTCTGAAGATGTATCAATGAGCGCAGCGTTGCTGGCTCTCATTCTTTGTCTGCCCAAACATTTACTGCTAAAGTGGACAAAAGAAGAACAAATAAAAACATTTAACAGCACGCCGGTATACAGTCCTTTTGTTTTCCTGCTTTTTTATCATCATTTCAAGATGTGCAGGATATCCAGGGTTTTTGTCACATATCGAGAATTATGGGTGAAATAAACGGCAGTACACACATTGTGGTGACTTTTGGTATGGTTTATCTTTCTTATTGTAAGCTTTCTGGTTAAAAGATTTGTTTGGTTGGCTACTAGCAAAAGAAGTAATTTCAGACTCATGTAAAGATGATTTAAATATATCTCGGTTCGAAGAGAAATATGCCGAACCACGTTTCTCTAATTGCTCAAGAGATTCAATGTCTGACTGCTGAAGGAACTTAGCAAATGGAGTTGGGACTGTGGATATCACTTTATCTATCACCATTAAGTCCTGTAATTTCTCAAAGTCTTTCCCTACTTTAGCCGCCTTCAACCACTTACTGAATACACTCTGAACATTAGATACGTAATCCCCCTCTGCTGTGTGTCCACCGTGACGAGGTAGAGGGGCTTGTGCGTCCCAATGACCCCGAGAGCTATGCCGACGGTAGCACAGCTACTGGTAGGGCCACCCATGTCGGACAGGTCAAGGGAGAGGGACCAGACGAAGAGACACACAAACCTGCTGCCTTGTAGGTAGACTGGGGACAGTCAAAGGCTAGGGAAAGCACCCCGAATACATGCTTGTCAAAATCGGATGTACTGAGCATCCCAAATAAATGCTTGTCGAAATCGGATGTACTGAGCCACAGGCTTGACAAAGCAGTGCAACGTAACTTAATTCATGATGTCACAAATCAAAATTAACCGTGATGGTGCTAATCCCGTGAAGTCCCATCAGGCGGCGATAGTGCCGGGCCCCCTGCCTCGAGGGGGTCCACCCATGACTACTGGTGGTCACCTTCCCCTGTGCTGTGGAGTCAAGGCACAGAGGAGTAGGTTAAGAGCTATTGACCAAATACCCCGGACACTCAACATACTACAGTGGAATGCCGAAGGAGTTTACAAGAAGAAAGACTCCCTAACACAGCGTCTTCATAAAGATAGAATAGATGTGGCATGCATTCAAGAGACACACCTCAACGCCAATCACAAATTCTCAGTCAGAGGATATCAGGCCACACGTTTCGACCGCGAAGGACACAAAGGAGGAGTTCTAATACTTACACGAAATACAATACCTTGCAGCGAAGTATCTGTGATCTCTGACAACCAAACGGAAATTATAGGTGTTGATATAATGATAAAGGACGTGAAAATAAGAATCTACAATCTGTATAGCCAAGCAGATAAGGACCTTACACTCTCAAACATGAAAATAACTGACACAAACTGCATTATTGTCGGAGACTTTAATAGCCGTTAAGAAAGATGGGGATACCCAGATACTGACAAAAGAGGAGATGAATTGGAGGACTGGGAAATAGACTCAAATCTCCATCTACTCAACAAAGCGGATGACACACCGAGCTTCTACTCCAGAAGATGGCTTACCACTTCTACTCCAGACTTAGCTTTCTGCACAGGAGACATCCTCCACAAAATCGGTCGCCATGTGCTGGACCAATTAGCAGGTAGTGACCACAGACCAATCAAGCTTGTAATGAATATGGAGTATGTTCCACAGGAGCAAAAGCCCTTGCCCCGCTGGAATTACAAACGAGCAGATTGGGACAGATTCGCCATACTAACAGACAAATATTGTGAAAACATAAATACACGATATGGCAACATAAAGCAAATGGTGGAAAGTCTAAACAGAGCGATAATACAGGCAGCCACTGAGTCCATTCCTAGAGGAGCGAGGAAAAATTACAAACCATACTGGACTGAAGAACTACAAAGTTTGGAGGACAAAGTTGAAGATGCCAGGAAGACAGCAGAGAGAGAACAAACAATTGAAGCGAATATCTCTCTCAAAGCCATCTCAGCAAAATATAAAAGAACAGTAAATCAAACAACAAGAGATTGTTGGAGGGAAAAAACAGAAAACCTGAATTTTGACAGGGATGGAAACAAACTATGGAAACTAGTGAAAGCCATGAACAATGAAGGACCTAGAAACAAACAAATAACAATTAAACAAGGAAATGCCTTGCTTACAGGAAAAAAGGCTGCAAATGCACTAATGGAACACTATGCAAATGCAAACCACATTGATATTACAACCGAACAGAAGAAAGCAATCAAAGACAAACAGATACATCATAGAAATACAGAGACAGCAGCAGAATATATGATGGCAAATCTAACAATGGAAGAAATGGAACAGGCAATGAATACCCTAAAAAAGAAGAAATCACCAGGAAAGGATGGAATCACAAATGAAATGCTAATAGGACTAGGCACCAAGGCAAAGAGGAAACTACTAGCAGTCCTAAATAACAGCTGGAAGAGAGGAATAGTCCCACAGGCATGGAAGGAAGCTATACTAATACCAGTCCCAAAGAAAGGAAAAGACCTGGAAGAACCAAATGGCTATCGACCTATCAGTCTACTTAGCTGTGTAGGAAAATTAATGGAACGCATTATCAATGGCAGGCTAACATGGCATCTGGAAGAAAACAAACTCTTAACACCACACCAAGTAGGATTCAGAAAGTACAGATCCACTGAAGATCAAATAACCTATATAGCTCAGGAAATAGAGGATGCCTTCCAAGAGAAAAAGCACACACTAGCAGTCTGGATAGATTTAGAAAAAGCATTTGATAAAGTATGGAAGGAAGGACTGAAAGTAAAACTGCAAAACATGCATGTTTGTGGAAAAATGTATAAATGGATCAGCCACTACCTTGAGAACAGAACTGCCAGGACAAAAGTACAAGGACAAACAAGCAAAATGATGCTGCTGGAGCAAGGTGTCCCCCAAGGAGGAGTTCTTTCACCAACATTATTCCTAGCATATATAAATGACATCACAGAAAATTTTCCAGCCAGAGTACACACATCCTCCTTTGCAGATGACCTAGCCATATGGACATCTGAAGAATATATTAGTACAGCTAACAGCAGAATACAGCAAGCCTTATTAGCGCTGGAGGACTGGTCAAAATCATGGCTAGTGAAGATACGTGAGGAGAAAACAACATGCACAGTGTTCTCCCTCTCAAATAAAACTCAGCAACCTAAGCTGGTATTGAATGGAAAAATATTGCGCCATGAAGAAAATCCAAACTATCTAGGAGTCACCTTTGATCGTCGCCTGACATGGAAGACACAGGTTGAGAAAAATAGAACAAGAGCAAGGCAGAGAATGGCAATCATGAAAAAGCTTGCTGGTACAACGTGGGGGAGCAGATGAGAAAGTTCTCAAGAAGTTATATACTGGACGGGTGAGGCCAGTACTGGAATATGGCATTGCAGCTTGGGCAACAGCAGCTAAGTCAAACTTTAACAAAATAAGTAGAGTCCAAAACCAAGGAATGCGAATCATAACTGGAAGCCTGAAGACAACGCCTATTAATGAACTAGAAAAGATCACTTGTTTACAACCAATGCAGGATAGAAGAGATAGCAGAGCCCAGCAACAAGCAGAAAAATTTAGAAGATTGACAGACCACCCTATGTACAACAGGTGTAATGGTTTTGGAAAGGGAAGGCTAAAGCGTAGCAACTTTGTAGAAACTGCAAAACGAAGGATTAGGGCAGATCCTATACTTAACATATCAACAGTCAAGCCCATACACAATGCACACAAGTTCCCAGCTTGGAGACAGCAGCAACTGCCTGAGATGATAGAAAACATTCCTGGTATTGAGAAAAAGAACACTCAGCATGAAACCGAAAGAAGAGAAATAACCCTAAACTACATAAAAGAACATTACCCAAGCAGGAATTGGACCCATGCATATACAGATGGATCAGCCAAAGATTCAATTAAAAATGGAGGAGGAGGAATTCTCCTTAATTTAAAAAATGGAGTGAAAAAAAAAACACATTCAATGGCAACTGGAAAATTTTCAAGTAACTTCAAAGCGGAGGTAGAGGCTCTGAAAACTGCAGCAGAAATGCTCCTGATGGAGGAAAATAAAGAGAAGCAAATAGCTATCTTCACAGATGCAAAGTCAGCTGTCTCAATACTGAAGAGCAATAACAGCACAGAACTAACTGACCTAAGAGCAGCACTCCATGGTCTATGACAGAAATCCAAAAAAGTTGTAATACAGTGGATCCCATCACATTGCAGTATACCTGGAAACGAAGAGGCTGACAGACTGGCAAAAGAGGGCGGACGACTACCACAGCCTGACATAGACATAACCTATAATGAGGCAAAGAAGTTGATAAAAAGCACTTATAGAACCAAATGGGAATCAGAGCATCCAGGCCACCAGAAGGATGATGCATATTACAAACTTGACCGAAAAGAACAAGCAGCAATCTTCAGGCTCCGTACAGGACATAACAGGCTGAAATACCACTTGTTCAATAAACTAAAGATAGGGGTTACCGATGAATGTAATTGTCTAACTGGAAAAATGACAGCAAAACATTTGCTGCAGGATTGCCCAACATATGCAGAACATAGAAAGATATGTTGGCCCACACCTGCTTCATTTGAGGACAAGCTCTATGGAGATATCAACAAGCTAAAGTTGACCGCAGCTTACTTTAACTACATACAGGTTGACATTTAAAGGTGCATGAAGACCCAGAGGCATGAAATGGAATATTGCTTGGATAGCAAATCCATTATGTGGAATGTCCAAATCGAAAGCTCACTGTGTGGGCTTCACAAAAGGTGGAAAAGTGTCCTAGTGGCACGAAATGGAATATTGCTTGGATAGCAAATCCATTACGTGGAAAGTCCGAATCAAAAGCCCATTGTGTGGGCTTCATAAAAGGTGGAAAAGTGTCCTAGTGGCACGAAATAGAATATTGCTTGGATAGCAAATCCATTACATGGAAAGTCCGAATCGAAAGCTCACTGTGTGGATGTCATCTGCAGACTGCATACTTCTGGTTTCCGGAAGAACAGCCTATGGTGAACGGAAGGCCCAATATACGGAAGTGAGGCTAAGCAGCCATGTGCAGGACGTGACGATTCCTTGGGTGAGCCCAGTACCAGAGCGCTATGTATCGGCTCTGCAAGTATGGAAGCCTCCTTGGATGGCGGGGAATGCCCATGGTCTGCCCCTGCCTTCCCTTGAGGGCTGACCAGGATCTTTGGCTGTTCTATATGGACCAGCTGGGATGGGGGATAACACCACAACAGTGAGAGTCAAACGTCCTAAGAAACCCCCGGGAAGGTTAACCCGGTCAACAAATGCCCGCAGAAGTCGGATGTGCCGGCCTAACGGCGCAAGAACGCAGCTCTGCTGTAAACAGGCACAACGCAATCACATCCGAAAAAAACTCCGGATGAACGAAGAAGAAGAAGAAGAAGAAGAAGAAGAAGAAGAAGAAGAAGAAGAAGAAGAAGAAGAAGAAGAAGAAGAAGAAGAAGAAGAAGAAGAAGAAGAAGAAGAAGAAGAAGAAGAAGAAGAAGAAGAAGAAGAAGATACGTAATCTATGAATGTTTCGTTCGGTTTTGGTTTGATTTGAGAGTACTGGATCTGATATCCAGGAGCATCAAGTAGAAAATGCTGCATGATTCTGTCATGAATATACTGATAGTTATTTCTTAATTCTGTTGGTATAGACTCGATAACTTTTAAGGGCTCCCCTGAGAGATTTCTCATATAAATCATTGCCCAATCTTCTAAAGGTATTTCTTGGAATTTAAGCTGGAACTCTATATTCTCGGTCCAAGCTGAGATTGAATCCCCTTGACTGAAGGGTTTGATGATTCCTTTGTATTTAGAACATTTATTTTGCTCTTCCTGACTTTTCTGTTTCGTGGAAGCTATCTGAATGTGTGAGTCAACCTCCATTTCCTTCATTTTTAACTTTGTTTGTGAGTCTGCCTCTATTTGTTTTTGTTTAGTCATTTCCTCTAACTCTTTCATCTCTTTCTGATGCTGTCTTTCACGTGCTCTTTCATCTCTCTCTAGTGTAGCTTTTCTTTCTGTTTCTTCTTTGTATTTCTGTTCTGCCCATTTTTCTAATTTCTCCCCGCTATGGCCTAGGTCTTTGCCAGCTTGGATACACTCACTTAATGTTGACATTGTAGGGCTTTATGATCTTACACAAATGGTATACAAATAATTTTACAATTAATATGTGTTATAAATTCACACTCACTCACTGAAAAATAAGATGCAGAGTTACGTGTGATTATCAAAATGTGAAAAATATACTCATCTAATCCGATGAAAATACGGCCACTCGTGATGTTACCAAGTTGGGTCCTCGGGATGTACCAAATCGGACCCTCGGGCTGTTACACTGCTGTTTTGCACACACAGAATGGAACGGTTTGCTTGAATGATTGCTGTTTCTGTTTTATAGAACAGCAACAATTATCATATGGCATGTGTTACAAAATACATAGTTGTTATCAATTTACTTATCATAGTTTTGCGGTTGGTAAATTATAAATGTGATATGAAAAAATGAATGATATAAATGATATGAATGGTATGATAGTCTGAATAATTCGTCAAATGAGTTGTGATATGAATTATCAATGAAACGTCAATTGTCGTCTTGTCTTCACTTTCCTACCGTCTCTGACTGAGGCTCTGCTGTATGACTTAGTCAAACTTCTGATTTACTTCCCTTGTACTAAATGTATTTAATTTGTACAAGATCGTAGATAAAGTTGATGAATGTTGACATCATGATTGTCATACAATAAATGATCACAAATAATCGATAAACTGATGATTTAAATACATACTTTACGTTCAAACAAAATCACAGTTTACGTTTCTGAATTTCCAATAATTAGAATCTTAAACACAATTTTGACTGTGGCTGTGTTTGCATGACTTCATTGGTTGAATATATTGGTAGTGTCTTTTGATAGTGTAGCAACAGAAATAAGTGGAGGCGACGGAGGCCGTGGCGGGGGATGAAGCAAGCACAGACTGCACGGTCTCTCCCCACCGAGGGAGGGAGGGCTTGAGAGTGGACAAGGTAACAGCGAAGGCACAAGCTTAACATCAGGGATAACAAACATGACCGAAAGAACGTCTCCAGGGCAGGGTACAGACGGCCGGAGTCATGACCCGGACGGGACCTCCCCCAGAAAGTATTAAGAAATTAAAGGGTCCGAAATGCTTGGGGAAGTGTCAGCGACTTGCTTTGATCAGGCATACAAGGATTCCGCTTTTGTGCGGAGTATTGTCCCTCACACTCTTTCTAATCTTCATCAATGATCTCGTTGCTAATCTACCGCATGGAATTAAAGCCGCAATGTATACCGATGACTTGGTTCTATGGAGCACAAATGAACATGCATCAGTGGCCACCAGATTACTACAAAGAGCTGTAGATACATTTGTTGCATGGGCAAATAGATGGTGTGTCAGCATAAACACTGACAAGTGCAGCACCACCCTATTTACCCTCTCTCCAAAACAAAAGGCAGGGACCATCCAGATAAATGGAACACCCCTACGAGAAGATAAAGAACCAACATACCTTGGAGTAACATTTGATGGCAGGCTGACATGGAGAAAGCACATCAACAAAGCAGTAGCAAAAGCCAGAAGGAAAATAGCCATCCTGAGAAAGCTAAGTGGAACCACTTGGGGAGCCAATGGGAAAATACTTAGCAAAGTTTATCAACAGAGCATACGACCACACCTGGAATACGGGTCAACTGCATGGTGTTCGGCAGCAAAAACCACACTACAAGAGCTGGACAAAGTGCAAAATCAAGCACTTAGAGTCACCACAGGAGGGATGAGATCAACCCCTATAGTGGAAATGGAGAAGATGGGGAGGACACAAGCACAGAGTGAGCGCAGAGATACGAAAACGCTAATACAAGCAGAAAAGTTCCTCAGCTTGCCAGGCCACCCTATGAAGAACAGATTTGAAAACCTAGCAATGGGGCGGTTGAAAAGAAGTAGTTTTATCCACCAGGGCAAACGACTCTGCAGAGAAACCACCGATCTGCCCACAGTTGGTATCCTCCTAACAACTATTCCAGAGCGAACTCCATGGAAAGATGAGCATAGACTATCATTACAAATCCAGACAAAAGTGAGAGGAATATTTGACAAGGAAGATCAGAACAGTGTGCAGCGCAGAACAGCCACTCTCAGCTTCCTTGATGAAGAATACCCACAGGATCTTTGGATCCGAGTCTACACAGATGGGTCAGCACAAAATGCTGTTCGAAATGGAGGAGCGGGAGTGTACATAGAATACCCAAATAATACCAAGGGACACGGCCTAGAGTACCGACAGGAAAGTACTGCCATAACTACTGATGCTGAAATTGAGGCAATCAAGATAGCAACAGAGAAATTACTAAATACCAGCAATGGTACACAACCTGTAGGTGCTATTGACAGATGCAAAATCAGTACTCGAGGCGCTCCTGTCTGGGAAATTGCCAGTACTAAGGACACTACTTTCTGAACTTAGCAGTCAGCATAAGGTCACCATACAGTGGATACCCTCCCACTGTGGAGTACCCCGGGAACGACAGATATAACAGTATCTCTGTTATGGGGTTTAAATTAGCTAGAAAGTAGTCATAGAGTTAATGTATATTAATATTTATATTAGTATATTATATTGGTTGGTACTTCCCATTACAGATTTTTTTAGAATGGAAGCCCAAGATCTTTCACAAGTACTTAATGGTGTTGGTGGGGCAATATCATAGTTGGACTAGAGAGTTCTAGACTTTGCAAGGTTTCTCAAACGGAAATTAGTTTATTAATTAGAAAACTGATTGATGTAATTTACAAATATTGCAGCATTGCAAAAAATGAGGCTTCGTTAACTCAGGTACTAAGAAGCATATAGAAGAAGATATTGTTTTTAGGCTGAGATAGCATAAAGAGTAAAAATGCGCCTGAGCAGAGACTTAGGACGCGTGACTGCATGGTTAGGAGAGTTAAAGGTGGCACTCAGCGAGGTAGAATGTTTCGTACACTGGTTACAGAGTAAAACAACTAATGTAGGAAACAATGAGATAAAAAGGAACAACAAGAATAGCCGAGGACAGCCACTAGTTAATGAAAATAGAGGGCAGTATAGAAGCACTTACGTTAATCCAAATATGACTAGGGTTAGGAGCTGGTATAATGATCAAGGATACAGAAATGGGCATGAGAGAGACTGTTCTAGGAGTTGGCCATCCTATACTGTAAGCGCTAGAAAAAGACGTGACGAATGGTTTGAAAAAAGACAAAGACAATATCTAAACTCAGGTGTAAGAGACAGAGTTGAACCTGTAAATAAAATACAAACTAATCCTAAAATGGTTGCGAATGTGACTAGTAGACAGGAAAATAAAACGACGGTAGTGATAAAGAAAATAGACCGAGAGACACAGACGCAAACAGATAAAATGATAGATAAGGAGACACAGACTCAGCTAGATAATATAGATAAGAATGACCAAGTGCAAACTATTAAAACTCATCAGCTGAAATTAGAAAAGGGAGACACAGTTAAAATTAAGAAGGATAGACCGACGAAAGCCAAAGATGCTAGAAGACAGATAAGGAAAAGCATGGTAGTTAATCTGGGTACGACTGAGGTGACCGATTTCTCAGATAGAAACGTTAAAAGTAATCGTATTCGGAGAATGAAAGACAAGAAGAAGGTTAGAAAGAATGTTGAGACCAATTTATTAGTAAGGGGCAATACGACTGGTATAATTTCAGATGCATCAGACAGAGAAATTGAATTTCTCCCAGACCGGGAAATGAAAGATATTAGTATGAATAATAAAACTATTAGCTACAAGAATGATGACTATAGGGACGTTAATTCTTATTCGACATATAGCCAACAGGATGGGGAGACAACTATATTTAGTGATTACTCAGAAGACGAAATAGGAAGGTATAAAGTATATAGGACCTGTTTTGAAAATAGTGAACAGACAGATACAGTAATGACGAGAACAGCAAGTAAACGTAGTAGAAAGAAGAATAGTAATAGAATTAGACAAATATCACAAAATTGTCCAACTACAGTGGATGACGGGAGAAAACTTATGACCATGAGACCTGAATACTTCAGGGACAGTTCGGCATTTAGTTATATGGAAAATGAGTGGTATGAAAAGAAACACACGCCAGTAATAGGAGACAATGAACTGTTTGACTTAGACACATTATATGGATAGTAGAGTTAAGTTTGAGCATAGTGAAGAAGAGAATTAGTTTAACTTGAGAGATGGGTGTTTTCCATTTTGATGGTGTTGCAGTAGGTAATATATGAACTTAGATGGTACGGTAGAAGGTGGAGGAAAATCACAATAGCTGATATATAACCGGCAGGTAGTTGGTAGTTGAGTATTAGAAGAACGAGAGTAGAGTCATGTAAACAAGGCGAGGAGTCATAGATTGGTTGGTGCAGATATATAACTAGAGATTGATCTGAAGAGATGTAGATTCTTGGCCGAGTGGTGAAATATTAAACGTGGTTACGCGATGCTGAGAGTTACGGGGAGAGAAAAGATGGTGTTCATGAATACATAAGTGTATTGTCTTGCTTGTAGTAAGGAGAGAGTAGGTGATATGTGATGGATCTAGAACAAAATCGGGAAAATTCGTATAGAGAGACGCATTGTCTGAGATAGATGAAGTGACTTAGAGAGTTTGAAAGAATGGTCGTATTGTGTATTAGGTTGAGACGTCTGACAATTGAATTAACGTTTCGATCGTTGTTGTGGGAAAAAGCAGATATAGTAGTGGGGGGCAGAGGTAAGATGAGACGAGCGTGCCTGATACGGAGGAACGAAGAATATGAGAGAATACGAGGAAGTATGTAGCATTGCCTCAGTGGACTAAGTGTGTTGATGGTGATGGGTGGTGAGTAAAAGAGATATTTTGCTAGATTGTCTGTTGAAAGGATCCGAGGGATGACATAAATGTGGCTGCCAGAGATATATAGGTGTGGTATTGACTGTTGAGTAAGGTAATGTAAGGTGATGAACATTAGGGAGGATGTATGTGTATAAATAGCCAGATAAGGGTGAGATTGTTAAAAGGAGATGGTGAGAATATAGGTAAGTGATTCCAGTTGATGTGTGCAATGAGTAAGGAAACATGTTAGACAGGAATGAATAGTTACTCACGAGATTAGATTGCGTGGCGGTTGTCTGAGAAATTCAGGAAATAGTGATTACGGAGATGGATTTAGAAAAACTAATAGTAAAATACTAGTACGGGAGAATGAGACACGTTAGTTGTGTTAGATGGACGAGATTTAGAAGAAAATATAAATATCGTCATGAGGTGGAAGTGTGATAGTCCAAAGATGATTAAGTGCAAGTGAGAGAATAAGTGGGCGTATAGAGAAATTGATGAAAGTAGGGATTGTTGGTTAGGAAGTGATATCGGGACTGATAAGAAATTCTAGATGTAAAAATGACAGAAATTGTCGATGTATGTTGATTGTTTCATTTCTTATGGTTAGTGATTGGATTGTGAAGGTCGGTCCGGTGGCAGTGATTTGGCGTTTCGTTGGTCGTTGTAGGAGGCAGATCTAGTGTTGTTCGGGGGAATTGTGTTGGAATAGGATTGCATGATGCAGAGAAGTGCGAAGAGGTGATTAGTATGTCTCGTTGGAGTGAGGATGGTTGTGAAGAGTTGTCTGTCTGTAAAGGAGGTAGAGATCATCGTTAGTTATACGCGCGCGCTTGCTGTTTCTGAATGGATAACGATAAGTGTGAGGAAGTTGTTGTGATAAGATGTTGGAAATTGTGATGCGTCGGGTGCACGGGTAACTTAAAAGTATAATTAGTGGTTATTCAAGGGAAATAACTAGTTAGAAAGTGGGGATGCCGGGTTACAATTTCCCTTGGTAATTAGATGGGTTGTGTTGTGCTGAGCAAGTTCAGCTGTGGTTAACAGTAGTGTTTGATACGTAGTTCGAATACAGTGGTGTTGCTGTGAGGTGATTTGGTGAGAGATGGAGATTTATGAAGGGAGATGATCGATGGTTTGAGGAGTTGTAAACTTGGAACAGTGCGGAGATATATTCTTTGTGCTGAATAGATATAAGAAATGAATTGTTGTGGTACCCCTGCGTTTGGCGGGAGAGAAAATTGTTTTTTTTTTTGTTTAGTGAGTTTGACATATGCTGAATATGTATTAAGATTTTTAAATATCTGCTAAATACTGATGAATGACTTGTGTTCATTATAGTATATAGATTGTTATATCATTGTTAGTCCATATAAACGACTAATGATGTAGAGCATTTTGAATGTTGTAAAACATGATTATTATTTGCTTATATTGTGTGGGGATATGTGTATACATATTTAAAACTAGGGGGGTGATGTTGTTTTGTTTTGATTGTCTTGACTCCAATTATGAATTGAATTTGCATATTATTTTGTTGGTTTAAGGATTTTTACCGCTTAAGTTACCTTGACCAGGTTTAAAATTTGTTTTTGACGTTCAGTTCTGGGGCATTTTAATATAGACTGGTCCATATTAAAAACACTTCCAGGGAAATTCTGGAGTTGATTTACGTTCAGAAAATAAAGAGAAATTAAGTGGTGATTTTCACGGGAAAGAGAGAGTCACAGGGAGTAAGTGCCCTGCATGCCCACGTTTGATTAATTCAATGGACAAAGAGACACGGGAAATGGAGTAAGAAACTCAGTTCACAAAAAGGGGAGAAAAAGTGGTTATGTAGATATTATGATTTATTATTTTTTTTTTTGGTTCAATTTTTGGGTTGTTACCAGTTAATCACTATTAAGTTGGTAAGAGGACAGGGGTCAGTTAAGTAGAGCTGCGTTAAGACAGCGTTACATGGAGATGGGAGTTGAAATAAGAGCTGCACAAGTCAGTGTTATAGATTTCACTTTGAAGAGTGATCATACTGCGGATATCAGTACAATGAATTGTAAGGGGAAGTAAATCATACTAAATACTGGTAGAGAACATGGACTAAATGCCATGAGGGTTGCGGGAGAATAAGGAAGGTCCGTAATATATGGACTAAAGTTGATAATGGGGCTGGACGTTTACAGACATGAGTTCAGTGGTGTTTTTGCTGCTGTGGGTTACGGCATGAATTATGAATTGAGAGGTGGGAGATTTTAGAGAGGTATTGTGTTCCATGGCTTTGGCATGATGTTAATGTTTATCCCTTTGGGTGTTATAAGCTTCAGAGATAGGATGAAGAAGCTGGTAATAAGTGGGTTGCTGGAGTAGTGTATATAATGGTCAGATTACGTGAATATTTATGATGTTGTGTTTGATGGTTAACATTGCGAAGTTACTGATGTCTGTAATAAACAGACATTTAAGGGGAGGTTCGGAGTTACTAGATTGCTGTGGGTAACGACATTAAAGAGAGATAGTTCAGAGCCATGATGAGATAGATATCGGTGATAGTTTTAGTGAATGTCAGAAAATAAGTTGATAAAAGAATTGCCATAATAAGTAGGTTGCATTTGTTTTAGACTTTATTACATAAAGTCTCAGATGACATAGGGGGGTAAAGGTGTGTGATTTAGGTGAAGTGTGGTTTTTTTTTTTAATGAGAAAGAGTTCTACTTCTTTGAATCTCCGATGCGCACCGATTCCTTGTCTTCCTATCATGTGTGAGTGTTCTCAGGATGATTGAAAGTGGAGGATTGGTAATGTTGGTGATGACAATAGGGAGTTAGAATTCGGCGTTTTGAAATTTTGAGATCGTCATAAGAGGGTTTAAGCGGATTGCTTATGAAGAGAAGAAGAAGAAGTATTTCAAAAAGGTACCCATATGTGTTATGATGGTTGTATATATGTGTTAAATGTTATTGAGGTATAATAGATACCTATACAAGAGTTTATTTTGGTGATAGGATATATGTTATGAAGGGTCAGAAACGAAGAAGAAGTTCATAGTGGGTTGCTATGAGGAAGAGTCACAAATAGAAGGATGAGATTGAATTATGAAATATATGTTGAGGGATTGTTGAGTAGAATCGGTATAGAAGAAGAAATATTTCAGTATTGAGTTAAGTGTTTAAGGGTTGGAGTTGAGACTTTTCCAGAGAAAAAGTCTTGTTGAAAAAGGGAGGTATTATAACAGTATCTCTGTTATGGGGTTTAAATTAGCTAGAAAGTAGTCATAGAGTTAATGAATGCTGCGCATTCATTAACTAATGGGGAAAGAAAGTTAGTGAACGCGTGAGCACGAATGGGTTTAGGTATCCAGGGGTGGCTCACGCGTCACTGGGGATTCGGCCATGAGAAGAACAACAAACATGTCTGTATTTACTTCGGCAGCATGAAAATGTAATTGATTGACTCAATAAACCTTTTATACAATACAACGCGGAGTTTGTCATCTATATTGATGTCAGCCACTAACGATCCACAGCCAGGCCATGTTCACACTGTGATACAGAGCTGATCAATTGGCTAAGGAAGGAGCCAAAGAAGAACAGCCTGATGTGCCTGTAACATACCACCAAAAGAAAAGAATGATCAAATCAGTCAGAAAGCCACCAAAACCTGCTCAAGATGACTACCACGTTATGGATAGACCAGAACAAGTCATTATTCTACGCCTCAGAACAGGGCACAATAGATTACGCAACCACATGTATACAAAATTCAAGATGGTGAAACAGCCATGTGTACATGTGGATTGGCGTCTCAGACAGCAGAGCACATACTCCAAGACTGCCCAAAATATAACATATCTAGGCAAACCTTCTGGACTAGAGAGACGACAGTGGAAGATAAACTCTATGGACCGCTGTGTGAACTGAAAAAGACAGTTCAATTCATACAAGAGACAGCACTGCAGTTATAGACATATTTCAAGCGAACGAAAGAAGAAGAAGAATATTACAGGTTTATTCTGAGCTCGATATACATAAGCTCGGCGAGCGGATAACCAGAATGGCAATACAAATCATGGTAGAGTACAATGAAGTTAGATGAATGGTGATCTCGATGGTATTCTCTAACGAATTGAAGTCTAAGCATATCTAAGTCATATCTATTGCTAATGTCCTTTCTAAACAACATAGTATTCCCAGCGGATGCATCAGCCCGTCATGCTACGCAGTCGAGTCCCGGTCTGACGATCTCCGTGGCATGTCCAGCCACGAGCGGTAGACCCTTCGTGCATTCGTTGGTTCGCGTGCTCGGAGTTCCAGCACGCAGTTAGTGACTGGTCACCCTGGTTAGAGTTCCCAGTGCTTTCCTGGGCACTTCTCGTGATGCGGATTTCCCATTCTATTATGGGTAACTCCAGCTCACGTCGTACAGTGTCCCCGTTTAGGACACGGGTGTGTCCCGTTGGAGAACTATTCATAGTTCTCTCTCGTGCTACTGTCCCTTCTGGTTCTAGCTTCTTGATAGCTATGTGCTATCTCCCTTGTCTAGGTCTATTTCCCTAGTTCTACTTATCTATTATCTAATATCTACCTCGCAGCTCTTTGACAGGAAGGGTGTTTACTTCTGAAGATCTGAAGCCCCCTATCGTGTTTGCTCTGCGTCGGTGTTCCTATGACTGACTGTGGGGTGTGATTGGCTGTGTTTGCATGACTTCATTGATTGAATATATTGGAGTGTTCGACTGTAGGATGTGATTGGCTGTGTTTGCATGACTTCATTGGTTGAATATATTTTTAGTGTTTGACTGTGGGATGTGATTGGCTGCATTTGCATGACTTCATTGGTTAAATAAATTAGCAGTTGTAAAAGGATGGCTTCGGTTGTTGTGAATGAACACAAGCCCCGTGGTATCCAAGTCACTCACGTGTATACTAACCTCAGGGGTTGGACAGGTAGATACACTGATACTACTATTATTGACCCCCTCTGTATGGTGACAAGATTAGTATGACCATAAATGGAGCACATCGCGGGGGCCGGAAGTCATATTTCCTTATATGAAGGGTATAGCTCCGCAACCCCCCCCCCTGAAACATGGAACTCATTTGTGGAATTTATGGCGGGTAGTTTCTTGGGTTACTTCTGGGTGACTACTTCCTTTGTTACGTCCGGTACTTCCTGCTGACTACTTCCGATTGATTTCCGGTGTCTCCCTGGGCACGCGCCCACCCCACAGGTACCTCTGCGGACCGCCTCGACTTCCCCGGTCCGTCCCGGGACCGCTTGAAGACATTGAGGCAAGCCCCGGGCATGTGGAATACTTATATAGATAAGTAGACCAACTAGTCGCTGGGCATCTGGGTTCGAGTCGTGTGTATGTGTGAGTGTAGGGGTAGGCCGCTGTGAGGGGCGCGAGGGAATGGGCCCGTAGCCCGGATATTAGCCTTTGCCCCCCCCCCCCCCCTTAGAGGAGGGCCACCAACCCATTCCTACTGAGAGTAAATGGAGAGTGGTGAGCCACAAGGTCCTGGCCTGACCCCAAAGGCAGTATAAACTACACTTTGATCTGAGCCAAAAGGACCATAGACAATGTCACCATTACCCCTACCCCAGTCAACCTCAAGGAGAAGGTATAGTAGGGTCCATCACCGACTAAGAATGATAGTCCTGTGACTAAACAACCACCGAAGTAGCTGAATATGATTTTACCATCACAGTCTTATCAATCCGAATGTGAATGTTTTTTTTTATTTTGTAAAAAGTTTATTATGTACATAAACAGTGTCTTTTGTACATTAGCAAATACAACATATACATTCATACACGTGTGACAACATTATATTCTTGGCATGGTGTAACTACATGCATATTACCTGTTGACGATGGTTGATAAATAACCATTCGCTCCCATGCATGCCAAACCTTTAATAGAAAAACCTTTCACACTCAGGCTGATTCGAACTTATGTGTCAAAAATATTGCTGAATCACTTTTGTTTCCTGCTTGTGGCCTTATGAGGCCAGAAAACATTTAATACAAAGCAATGTATATTTACAAGGTGTAATGTGTATTTCTTTTGTTTGTGTATATTACAGAGCGTTGCCGTTTGTTAGTGTTAGATGTCACATGTGTGAATAAAGCAAATACATACATATATTCAGTTATGATAATATAACATTTATGGCATTGTGCATGTAAACACATGCCTTGCATATGTTTCATTCCACTTACACAAGCGGAATAAAACAATTTTAGTCCCCCCCCCCCCCCGTTTAATATGTACAAAAACAGTGTCTTTTTACATTTGCGAATACAGCGTATACATTCATGTGCATGTGACGTTATATTCTTGGCATGGTATAGTAATCATTTGCTCCCATGCATACCAAACCATTTAATTGGAACTTTCACACTGCAGGCAACCTCATGCAAGCTTAGTTTCCTGTAAACAGGTTCAATAGTATTACTGAATCACAATCACTCCCTTAATTACAAGTGCAAAGGATTTGTTTGTGGCGGGCTGGGTTGAGACCGGGAAAGCGGTCAACAAAGAGGGAGAAAGAAAGCCGGGGATGGAAGGGGAGAGAAGGGGAGAGAGAGAAAGGGAGGGCGCGTAGATTAGAATTTGTTTAGTTTTCTACACAAGATGGCAAATTTCCACCACTACAAAGATTTTACCTGATCTGGCTTCTGGCGAAGGTCAAACCTCGGTCGACAAGACCACTGACTCACAAAGGGCACCCTCCCATCGTGTCCAGATTGGGCCAATAGACTCGGTAACAAAGAAGGAACATGTTTCAGTTATTTGGCCCGTTGTTCCCCAATGATTGAGCTCAGTGATACACATTAGGAGTATAGAACTATCTGTGAGAGTGTGTGTTTGAACATGTATTTTATGTAGTGTAAAACTGATGGGAGTGGCACTTGCTTAATCTGCGAATAGCTGGGAGATTTTCTGTTGAAAAATCTGTGATAGTATGTGTGGGTGTATTGTGTGGTGATTGTGAGTGGCCGAGTTTCGACTAGACCATATTATGTTTCTATACTCCGCTAGTGCTACGAGAAGTTTAGTATGTTTGTCTTTTGTGGTTGTAGATATTGTATTTAGGAATATTGCTTTGTATACGTCGGTTATCTTGTTTTGTGTGTGTTTCTATTAACTGTTGTAGTGCAGTCTTAGTGGCTGTGATTGTTGGGCATCCATAAAACAGATGGTCCTCTGTTTCCTGAATATTGTGTCTACATAATTGGCATGGGGCTATTTTCTTGGATGTCTGTGCTGCTCTCTCTGTTGTCGGGGTCATATTATAAATTAGCCTGTATGTTACTTCTTTGGATTTCGATGTGATATGTTTGTTGTGTAAGTTAGTGA
>JACEFZ010013117.1:0-12618 GCA_014155875.1 Cepaea nemoralis
TTTCCTCTGTCTTTTTCATGGACGTCCTTCATTTCCTCTGTCTTCTTCATGAGCGTCCTTGTTTTCATTTCCCTTGACTTCTTAATGTACGTCTTTGATTTCCCTCCGTATTCTTCAGTACATTTTTCACATTTTTCATGGACTCTTTCATTTCCTCTGTCTTGTTAAAGGACGTCTTTGATTCCACTGTTTTCTTCATGGACACCTTTCACTTTTTATGAACACCTTGACTGCCTCTGTATTCTTCGAGGACGTCATTGGTGCCCTCTATCTTCTACGTCGACGTCTTTCACTTCCTCTATATATCCATTTGGTCTTTGATTCCTCTGTATTTGCATAGACGTTTTCAACCTTGCCTCCTACATGGACGTTTTTCCCTTTCCTCGAATTCATCGTGCAGGAACCTCTTCCTGTTCCTTCATATTCTTCATGCACGTGCTTTTATTCCTCTATCTTATTCGTGGAAACCCTCCATGCTCATGTCTTCTTCAAGGACGGCCTCCAAATCCTCTTATTTCTTTATAGAAGCACTCCAGTTCCTGTGTCTTCTTCATGAACGTTCTCCAGCTTCTATGTCTACTTCCTGGATGTCCTCCTGCTCCAGTATCTTGTCCGTGTACGTCTTTATGTTCTTCCGCCTACTTCATTGACATCCTCTTCCTCTCTTATCTGTGATCAAAGCATATTCTCGTCTGCGTTAATTAATTACCGCAACACCACCAAACAATCTTAACTAGACATCTTAATTAAACATAAGACATTGCCTGTTACGTATTTTCACATGTCCTTAGGTAAATAATAATTTTTTCTTTAGGTGAATATTAATAATTTTTTTTTTGTTCTTTATTTTTTTGTTTAAGTCTTCATTTGATACATGATGTTGATGTGACACGTAGCTCGCTTGGGATCCCTGACTGTATTGGTGGTAAATGGACTCCAATGGCACAAGTGTGAAGCCATAGGTCTTTGCATATACTAGGTCACGCAATAATGACGTAAGGTAGCAAGCTTTTCCTCCATAGTGTTTAGTTAGAACATTTCTTACAATTGCTGGTGCCCATTTCTCTGGCGAGTCGTACTTATAGGCTAAGGTATAACTGATATCACGTGTGAGGATTGAACCCGTACCACAGTCGTGGTAACCAAGCGCACACACTGACCTTACAGGTCTCGTATGAGCAATCTGCTGTAGGTGTGTGAAAAGCCAAGACCTTCACATTTTGAAGACCTAAGTGTACTGGTAAATAAGAGACCAGTCCTTCCTTGGCGTAGTGAAAGATAATAGCTGACATTGAACCTTCCAACTAGCGCGCTAATGCCATTGTCTGCGTACTCTGCTCATAAAAAAAAATAACTCAACTAACGAACGTTGCATCCCTTCCTTGGTGAATCACCAAATTATTAGTCGCCTGGTTCGGGAAATGGTGCGCGCGCCTGCCGCCTGCAAGTGCGTTTTCCTGTATAGTTCAGCAGTTGGCCCGAGGAAGCATTTATTGCAGGATGGCTTTGAGAACATGCGCCACTCTGCGTCCAGGTAGACGGGCGGGTTTAATTATGAAGTATTAGTCAAAGAGAATTAGAGACAGGGATGAGTTATGTGGAAAGAGTAATGAGCGAGCAACAAGGGGCGGCAAACGATAAATGTCTATTTTCTGAGCTGGTTAAGCGTATGTGTTCCATGGAGCGTTTAAAGGAAGACGAACATTACTCAAATGTAACAGGACCCGTAATATCTGTGGCGTCTAGAGAGTTCAAGGTTGCGTTTAACTCATTACATCTAAAGTTGAACAGTTAAACCAAAGACCGAGTTCACGTCAATATATTCGTGGATTAAAACGTAGAAGCCACAAATATTAGGTATTGCCTGGCATATTTCGCTGCATCTCGAAAGGTACACACTGCAGAGTTCCATATCATACCAAGTGAATAACTGAATTAAACGTTGATTAAAAAGACATAACGCATATATCCACGGGATACATTTAAATTTGCGATTACTGTGGGGTTAACCTCAATATTCGAATATTATACGTGATAATATACAGGGTGTTTGTAAAGTCTCACTGCACTTTGTATGTAGAACAAAGCTGAAAAATGAAGTACACGATGTCATCAAAAAATTGTGCTCCGCAGTCCACCGAGAAGCAATAAGCAGCGAATAGCTGTCGTCTGCTTAAGTAATTCTTTGCACTCCAAACGGAATGGTGTTATCAACGGAAGAATTAATTTTTCAAATTTTATTCTACATACATAGTGTAGTGAGACTTTACAAACAGCAGGTATTTTAAGTATTTCAGCCCAAGTATAATGTGTCTATTCACGGCATATTATAGATATATAACTCTACAGTAGCACCTGTGGAGATGCAGCGAACTATGTCAGGCCATAAATAGTGTTATCTATTGTGTGTAGCTTCTGTGTTTACAGACAGAGTATGGGTACAAATCCCAGAAAACTGTTTACCTCGAGGAGAGTTTGAGCCTACGACCATGAGCCGGCAGGCGATTCCGCTAGCCACTACACTGCCGCGCCTCCCTATACTGTGACATGAAAGTGGCCGTTTTGTATAACATTTTCACACACGGTGAGGTATATTGAGCGCGTGGTGCCAGTTCCATGTTTTTATAGACAAATGGGCAGTCGATGTGGTCAGTGTAGCGCCGGTCGCTGTTCCCCCCAGGATATTGCATGATAATTGTATACTGGGGCGGTCTGGAATCCCAGGTCAATTATAACATGCAGCCTGTACTGAGATTCGAATACATGAGCATGGAGTCGGCCTAGCCACTGCGCTACCCCCTCCCCCCCCACTCCCTCCCCCGTAAAGGAAAAGGGTTGTGGGGGTTATCATGCTGGGGTCATAACTGTTAGATCGATTTATGGGTGATATTGTCAAATATTTCGTTCGCTTTAACTTCCCAGACAATTTTAGGGTACCAATATTGCTTACATGAGGCGGAGTATAACCCCACAGCTGGGCTCTCAGTCTGTCATCTACTGTCATCTGCTGTTTATAATACCTTGCAATGTAGGACAGGCGGGTCTTGAGCCTGAGGAATTAAGGCGGAATTAGGGCCGCCTGGCTAGTGCAGTCGCCGCGAACTGACAAGGTTAGAATTTTATGTTTGCCCCCGACAGAGAAACACCCTACACCCTACCGAGAATTCGAACGTGGGTCTTCTGAAGTAGAACCCGACGTTCTTAGTCACTATGTGGGGAATTTGAACCAAGACCACCAGCACGACAGGCGAATTGGCCAATCGGCACTCGGCGGGTGATGTGGTCAGTTTCATGCCGACCGCCTTTACTTCTTAAGACATTCTTGGTACCCAGTTTAGGCTGGGTCGACCTGGAGGCGCAGGTCTGTTTTACATATTCTTGACGCTATGGATTTGAACCCAAGACTAACGGACCGGCAAGTTAGCTAACCACAGCCCTATCGCGGCGCGCCAAATAATAATGTACCTTATCGTAATTAGCTACTTCATAGTTAGTGTTTAACTCTTTATGTCCTAGGTTTCCTTACGTTAAAGGAATATCAAAACAATGTTTTCCCGGAGTGAACTTCAATAACGAAGACACAAACAATAGATTGCACATTTATTGCCTAGCATATTTCGCTGCATCTCGTCAGGTACATACTTCAGAATTCACACAACATGAAGTGAAATAACTAGATAAATCCTTCAAGCTGAAATATACACATGTTCACACAGTAATTTCAATTGTCTACCACGGTAATTTTAAACTGACTATCATGTCTTTCTGTTTGCACAAAACTGGTCTATGTAGATTAATCATTAGGGCTTCTGCAAACTATAGTTTGTGTTGTTATTTTATCTTCGTTTTCAGTACAGAACTAAACCAACGAATTGTATAGTTCTTTATTGGGGTGGGGGGGGGGGGGGGGGGGGGGGGTTTGCCGCCTGCTCCCAAATCACGTATGTCGGGGGATTGTGTGTGGGCGCTCTCTCGCTCGCTTTGAACTCAAGCGGAGTCCATTAACGCACTGGTAGTAGCACTAGACTGAATTTTGATTGTTGATTACCTTTCCATATTACCAGTGTCCCTTGCCATCAGGCGAACCCACTTCGACTTCAGAGGTACATGTAATTTACGTCACCAAGTCAAGGACGAGTGTTGGGATTGTGAAATTGCGTTCACTACCCCTATGTCCCAGACACCGACTTCATCTCAAGTAAAGTAAAAAAAATATAAAAATTGGCCCCTTTTCCTGCCATGAGGCTATTGAGTAAATGGTGCTAGCCCCTTATTTGTCGATTAATCGGCACTGGATAGACGCTGTGTTAATATTACCCCGGCCTTCTTTACTCCCCAGCAAATATTCTGATGCTCTGGGTCGACTTGGATCCCCCAGGTCTGTGACAAAATCTGTTTCATCTGAAGGTATTCAAAATCTCTTGATTTGTATCACTGGGATACTGAATAAACTATCTCCTCGGTATGTTTCAGCTTAAATTATTAGAAATGTCTGTGATGGTATCATTGGAATACTAGACAAAGTATACCCCAATTTGTTACATCTCAGGCTATTACAAATCTCGTGGGTAGTATTAATAGAAAACTAGACAAATGATCTCCCCAGTTTATTTCATCTTAAGTTATTACAAATCGTTTCGATTGTATCAATGTTAACTGGATAAATGAATGTTCCACCGTGTTTCGCCGCAAGTTATTACAAATCACTTGGTTTGTAGCATTGGAATGTTTGATAAATGAAGGTAGCAATTTATTTCGTCTCAAGTTATTACAAATCGCTTTTTTGTATTTTAGCATTGGGAAGTTGGATAAATGAAGGTAGTATTTTAATTCGTCTCACGTTATTACAAATCGCTTGGTTTGTATCATTGGAATGCTGGATAAATGAAGGTAGCAATTTATTCCGTCTCAAGTTATTGCAAATCTTGTCTCATATGAATTAAGGTAGCAATACCGTTCTGCCTCAAGTTATTGCAGATCGCTTGGCTTTATCATTGCAATGTTAGATAAATGAAGGTAAACAAATAATGAAATAAACAAATAATAAATAAGCAAAACCATGACAAACAAACTGTTATAATTTGTTTCGTGTCAAGTGATTGCAAACCTTTCGGGCTGTATCACAGTGATACTGGATACATGAAAATTCCCAGTTTGTTTCCACGCAAGCTGTTACAAAGCTCTTTTATTTAACAATCGACGATCACAGAACGAGACTCTCTTGATGGATGGCTCATTAATGTCAACTTATTCCCGCGCTGGCTCTTTACTGCATGAAAACAAGCGCAAAAGTGCGACATGATCGACAAACAAAAGACACAAACAAAAGCAAAGTCTTTAGCAAACAAGAAAAACGGAGAAACTAGCAGCCATTAGCGCAGGAAAAGTAGTCGCTCTTCAATCAGTGATAAATCAAATATCCTTGACAAGTCACAGTGAACACGGGCATGGGGCAGCGGCAGCATTAGCGAAGTTGATAGGGACTCCGCAGATAATGTCCTAAGCGTGGTTGTAAGATGGTTCGACGCCTAGGCTCGTCGTCTGCTAAGTGAGGGAAAGGTTGGTCACCTATTCCCGTGTGCATTCAGGCCTATAAAATGTGAGGACCCCTGCAGATCACAGACCCATGGGAGGAAATTGCTTCTATGTTCATTGTTTTGTTTATTTACGGGCAGGGAGGCTGTGTTGATTTTGAAGAGAATAGAAAATGGATTGCATACACCTCTTATGATCCACGGGTAGTAGTTATGACGTCTAGTCTTATCAGATAACGTTCAGATAACGCGTCTGCATGTGCACCCACTTATTCAGTAGCATGTCCTTTGTAGAACCTAGCTTCTATAACAACCTTCCGGAAAACTTCTCGGTCATAAGCAAGATGACCCGCGTCCGATACACCCATCCGGAGATCATCTGCCACATCCTGCACAAATCTTCTCCTTGGCCTTCCTCTTCCTCTCTTCCCAGGCATATACTCCTCCATGCAATTTTCTTTGTTTTATCGTCTTTAGTAACCAACTTTCTTCAATATTCAGATCTTGTCGTATGGGTGCACGTTGCCCACATTAAATATTCCTCCGCAAATAGCAAATAGGAACTAATTCATAAATATTGATTGGCGCTCATAGAAGCAGAAGGATAGGGTAGAGATTAGAGGAAGTAGAGATTGGAGAAAGTAGAGATTAAAGGAAGTAGAGATTATAGGAAGTAGAGATTAGAGCAAGTAGAGATTAGAGAAAGTAGAGACTAGAGGAAGTAGAAATTGGAGGAAGTAGAAATTAGAGGAAGTAGAGATTAGAGGAAGTAGAGATTTGAGGAAGTAGAGATTAGAGCAAGTAGAGATTAGAGAAAGTAGAGACTAGAGGAAGTAGAAATTGGAGGAAGTAGAAATTAGAGGAAGTAGAGATTAGAGGAAGTAGAGATTTGAGGCAGCAGAAGTTGGAGGAAGTAGAGAATAGAAGAAGTATAGATAAGAGGAATTAGAGATTAAAGGAAGCAGAGATTAGAAGAAGTAGAGATTAGAAGAAGTAGAGACTAGAAGAAGTAGAGACTGGAGGAAGTAGAGATAGAGGAAGTAGAGATTAGAGGAAGTAGTCTCCTTCAGGAGACCCGGGTTCAATCCCTCGGTAAGGTGTGGAATTTTTTTCTGTCGGGGCAAAAAGAAAATCCTAACCTGCACAGTTCGCGGAGACTGCACTAGCCAGGTGGCCTTAATTCCTCCAGGCTCAAGACCCCTCTGCCATACACCGCTAGGTACTACATTGGCAGTAAATGATGACAGAGATTAGAGGAAGTAGAGATTAAAAGAAGTAGAGATTAGAGGAAGTAGAGATTAGAGGAAGTAGAGATTAGAGGGAGTCTCTGTGGCGAAGTGGTCAAGCCGTTTGACTCGTGCTCCGAAGGTTGTGGGTTCGATTCCGGGCCGCGCCCTTCAGTTTACGAGTTAAATGTTTCGAAGACTCCTGTGGGTCGTTGCTAAAAGCTGCGGAGTTCGTGCTTTGTGCGACGCTTTCCGCGCAGCGGAAAGAGACCGAGCCATATGGGATAAAACCCGGTGCGATGAAGTCGACCCTGTCGACTTTTAAGCGACTTTTTTATACATTAGAGGAAGTATACATTAGAGGAAGTAGAGATCAGAGGATGTAAAGATTAGAGGAAGTTGAGATGAGAGAATGTAGTGATTAGAGGATTTAGGTGAAAGGAGTAGATTTAGAGGAAGTAGGGTGAGAGAAATGAATTTAGAGGATTTAGAAAATTAGAGGGGTAGAGATGAGCGGGTTAGAGTGAGGGAATGAGATTGGAGGAGTAAGATGAGAGGAGTAGAGATTAGAGGGTAGAAAAAAGGGGGAAAAAGATTTTTAGGAAATGAAAGGGGTTAATTTAGAGATGATAGGAAGTAGAGATGAGAGGAAAGAGATTAGAGGAATAGAGATTAGAGGATAAAATTAGAGGGAAATAGAGATGAGAGGAAGTAGAGTTTAGAGGAAGTAGAGAGTTAAGGAAGTAGAGATCATAGGACGTAGAGATTAGAGGGAGTAGAGATCAGAGGATGTAGAGATGAGAGGCTGTAGAGATGAGAGGAAGTAGATATTAGTGGAAATAGAGATTAGAGGAAGTAGAGGTTAGAGGAAGTAAAGATGAGGGGAATAGAGATGAGAGGAAGTAGAGATGAGAGAATGTAGAGATTAAAGGAAGTAGAGATGAGAGGATGTAGAAATTAAAGGAAGTAGATATGAGCGGAAGTAGAGACTAGAGGAAGTAGAGATGAGAGGAAGTAGAGATTAGAGGATGTAAAGATTAGAGGAAGTTAAGATGAGAGAATGTAGTGATTAGAGGAAATAGAGATGAAAGGAAGTAGATCTTAGAGGAAGTAGAGGTGAGAGGAAGTAGAGATGAGAGGATGTAGAAATTAGAGAAAGTAGAGATGAGCGGATGTAGAGATGAGAGGATGTAGAGAATAGAGGGAGTAGAGAAGAGAGGAAGTAGAGATTAGAGGAAGTAGAGGTTAGAGTATGTAGAGATGAGAGGAAGTAGAGATGAGAGGCAGTAGAGATGAGAGGAACTAGAGATTAGAGGAAGTAGAGATTAGAGGAAGTAGAGATGAGAGGAAGTAGAGTTTAGAGGAAGTAGAGATTAGAGGAAGTAGAGATCATAGGACGTAGAGATTAGAGGGAGTAGAGATGAGAGGATGTAGAGATGAGAGGCTGTAGAGATGAGAGGAAGTAGAGATTAGAGGAAGTAGAGATTAGAGGAAGTAGTGATGAGAAGAAGCAGAGATTAGAAGAAGTAGAGTTTACATGAAGTAGAGATTAGAGGAAGTAGAGATCAGAGGATGTAGAGATTAGATGAAGTAGAGGTTAGAGGATGTAGAGATGAGAGGAAGAGGAGATGATAGGACGTAGAGATTAGAGGAAGTATAGCTGAAAGGAACTAGAGATGAGAGGAACTAGAGATGAGATGAAGTAGAGATTAGAGGAAGTAGAGATGAGAGGATGTAGGGATTATAGGAAGTAGAGATGAGAGGAAGTAGAAATTAGAGGAAGTAGAGGTTAGAGGATGTAGAGATGAGAGGAAGAGGAGATGATAGGACGTAGAGATTAGAGGAAGTATAGCTGAAAGGAACTAGAGATGAGAGGAACTAGAGATGAGAGGAAGTAGAGATGAGGGGATGTAGAGATTAGAGGAAGTAGAGATGATAGGATGTAGGGATGAGACCATGTAGAGATTAGAGGAAGTAGAGATGAGAGAAAGTAGAGATGAGAGGAAGTAGAGATGAGAGGGAGTAGAGATGAGAGGAAGTAGAGTTTAAAGGAAGTAGAGATTAGAGGAAGTAGAGATCAGAGGATGTAGAGATTAGATTAAGTAGAGAGCAGAGGATGTAGAGATGAGAAGCTGTAGATATTAGAGGAAGTAGAGATGAGAGGAAGTAGAGACTAGAGGAATTAGAGATTAGAGGAAGTAGAGATGAGATGATGTAGAGATTAGAGGAAGGAGAGATCAGAGGATGTAGCTATGAAAGTATTTAGAGATTATAGGAAGTAGAGATGAGAGGAAGTATAGATTAGAAGAAGTGGAGTTTAGAGGAAGTAGAGATGAGAAGAAGTTGAGATTAGAGGAAGTAGAGTTTAGAGGAAGTAGAGATTAGAGGAAGTAGAGATCAGAGGATGTAGAGATTAGAGGAAGTAGAGATGAAAGGAAGTAGAGTTTAGAGGAAGTAGAGAAGAGAGGAAGTAGAGATGAGAGGATATAGAGATTATAGGAAGTACACATGAGAGGATGTAGTGATGAGACCATGTGGAGATGAGAGGGAGATGAGAGGAAGTAGAGATGAGAGGAAGTAGAGATTAGAGGAAGTAGAGATGAGAGGAAGTAGAGTTTAGGAGAAGTAGAGATTAGAGGAAGTAGAGATCAGAGTATGTCAAGATGAGAGGATGTAGAGATTATAGGAAGTAGAGATGAGAGGAAGTAGAGATTAGAGGAAGTAGAGGTTAGAGGATGTAGAGATGAGAGGATGTAGAGATGAGAGGAAGTAGAGATGATAGGAGGTAGAGATGAGGAAGTAGAGATTAGAGGAAGTAGAGTTGAGATGAAGTAGAGATGAGAGGAAGTAGAGATTCGAGGAAGTAGAGATGAGAGGATGTAGAGATTAGAGGAAGGAAGATATCAGAGGATGTAGAGAGATGATGTAGAGATTATAGGAATTAGAGATGAGAGGACGTAGAGTTTAGAGGAAGTAGAGATTAGAGGAAGTAGAGATGAGAGGAAGTAGAGATGAGAGGAAGTAGTGATGAGAGGAAGTAGAGATTAGAGGAAGTAGACATGAGAGGAAGAGAGATGAGAGGGATTAGAGATGAGAGGGAGTAGAGATGAGAGGAAGCAGAGATGAGAAGAAACAGAGATTAGAGGAAGTAGAATTTAGAGGAAGTAGAGGTCAGAGGAAGTAGAGATTAGAGGAAGTAGAGATCAGAGGATGTAGAGATGAGAGGATATAGAGATGAGAGGATGTAGAGATGAGAAGAAGTATAGATTAGAGGAAGTATAGATTAGAGAAAGTAGAGGTTAGAGGATGTAGAGATGAGAGGATGTGGAGATGAGAGGAAGTAGAGATGAGAGGACGTAGAGATTAGAGGAAGTAGAGATTACAGGAAGTAGAGATTAGAGGAAGTAGAGACTTTTTGCTTCTACTCCTATAAGCGCTAATGAATACTTACAAATGTGAATGTAAGCTGTCTTGGTGGTCTCTAGGGTTCCACCGCAACAACTGATAGTTCTCAGCAAACAGAAGTTGAACAGAGCAAGCTGACTAGGCCGCTGTTCAACATTAGAGAAGCTACTGAAACAAGAGGAGAGCTGTGGTAGCGCAGTAACAAGCACTCTTGTCTGTCAGTCAGGTGACCATCTGTTCGAAATCCCATCGAAGTCGATTTACTTTTTAAACGGCATGGTCTCCTTGACCCACCCAACCAACAATAGGTATCAGAAAATATGATGGAAAGTACAGGCGGCCGGTGTGATGTTGACCACATCTCTTATTGCCAGCTGACTGGTCTACAAACATGTGAGGATAGGATCATATACCCAATATGCTTTACTGTTAACAATAACCGCAGTTAGCGGTATGCTTGGTTCTGGTATGTACGCGTTTGAAACCTCGCCTATGCTTCGGAGTTCGTGCGTTGTGTTGAGATTCTCCGTGTGTGAAATATGGACTTCATGTTATGAGACGAAATACATTGGAGAATGTTGTGACAAATTGCAATATTGAAGGGAGAAAAATCAGGGCGAGACAGAGAAGTAAATACCTGGATGGTTTGGCCACTTGGTATGGTCGAGACAAGAACACAGAGCTGATCGACGACTCTGGTGATCGTGTAAGATGGCGAAACATTACCGCCTACCCTTATCGGCATGGCACATGATGTTGATGATGATGAAAGGCGATTTCCGCGTGCAATGAAAATGATCCTTAACGAAAACACGGGAAATTCGTAAACCTTAAATAAAAATACATGGGTCAGCTAATTTGACGAACAACGTTCTGCAACAGGATTTAAAGATAAACAACTTTATTAACCTTTATTAAAGAGAAATAGCCATCCTTTGTCATGTGAACAGAAAAACTAGAATCTGTTTTAACAGTTAATAGAATTACCAGAAAGAGAGATGACTGACAGCAAAAAGAAAAGATACTTCTGTCTTGCTTTGTGGCATTCAACTATCAGCAAATTAGTTGATCAGGAGTCGCGGAGAAACGTGAATGCCCATATCAAACGGTGAGACAAATGAAAATGTGACTATTTATTCTTACAAACTGAATAAATCTCTCTCGCTCTCTCTCTCTCTCTTTCTTTCTCTCTCTCTCTCTCTCAAACTCTCTCTCTCTCTCTCTCCTCTCTCTCAATCTCCCCCTCCTCGTCTCCTCTCTCTCTCTCCCTTTTTTGTTTCGTTGTGTGTGTGTGTGTTTTGTGTGTTGTGTTCAGTTTCTCTCTCTCTCTCTCTCTCTCTCTCTCTCTCTCTCGCCCCGTTCTCTCTAACATTTTATTCTGTCAACGCCCCATTCTCTCGTTTTTTTCTGTCTCATCATGATCTCTCTTTCCCTCTCTTACTCGTTCTTTCTATTTCTCCTGCTCTCTGTTGCTCTCTCTCTCTCTCTCTCTCTTAGTCTCTCTCTCTCTCTCTCTCTCTCTCTCTCTCTCTTTCTCTCTCTCTCTTACTCTCTCTAACCTAAAAAAAAATTAGGTGATGATTTAAAACGAACGATTTTCTGACCAGACTGCCCCAAAATTTTTATCACAACAATCCCTAAAACAGCCATTATGGTGGTAACAGGGCCCAGGGAAAGACCAAAGTAAACATGGCTTGGGGGTATTAAAGGGAATAGGGAAATATTGCTTGACAATTGTAACAATGTATAGAGACTCGCAAGACGTGTTTTCAGTTGATAATATAAAGTTTATTAGTTCTTGATGACAAAGCGTTGATGTTAGACTCCACTCACATTGAAGGCTGTATCTTAACTGCCCTTGCCAACCCAATACGTCACGATTGAGCATCTCCCACCCTTTCACTCTCGATGCTCAATCGTGCTGTATCTCTTCCCGCTAGATTCTAATAATACCCCAATGCTCCTCCCTTACTGTTACAACCCCCCATGTTGAAAAAAGAATTTTCCTTTATAAAGGGAAAAATCTTTACTCCTAATCCCCATACTCCATTCCCTCTTTTCTTCTAATCTTCCCTAAATCAAGTTTGAGTAATAATATATCTTTTTAAATCTTCTCCCCGTGACGTAAAGGTCTGCTAATAACCCCCCCCCCCCCCCCCCCATATACTTCTTCTTCGACTTTTATTTATATAACACCACGTATGATAACCCTGTTAATCCAAACAGTCCCCTTTTTCCTTTTTATTTCCCCAACATTATATAGTTATCTACTACATAAATTTTTCATTTCTGGGTTTTTTCTTGTTTCCTGTATCAATATACATATATAAGAACAGCTCATAAATTATTTATCGAAATCTTTGACCTTATAAAATTTTTCATTCTTTACTATTCGTTTTTTTCTTGGCTCAAATAGTTTCCTGTATCAAATATACTATTGTAAGAACAGCCCC
>JACEFZ010013118.1:0-22500 GCA_014155875.1 Cepaea nemoralis
ATGGTCCGGTTCAGACATACCTCTAATTAATATAATATTGCGATTGAGAAGAGGGCTCACGCCAACCAGACAAGGTTGTGGCGATTGCCAGTAGCCAAGTAAAGTGATACTACATTGTGACAATAGTCAGTAGAAGTCTATTGAGTTACCCAAAGCCAGGTTATCAGCAGTCTTTGACAAAAATTAGATACACTAATTTTTTAGAAACCTCTTGCGTCACAACCAATGAGTCAAAGTTGATGACGCAACACAGGAGGGGAGGGTGTGTGTCAAAGACTGAAACATAGAGGCCGGAGGTCTGCCTCAAGATAGAAGACCACCGGAAGAGTGGTCAACCTCAAGTAGATTAGAGGTAATACAGTGCCCCGATATAAGGGCAGGGTAGGTGATAGAATGGGGGACTATTAACTAGTTCTCTCATGAGACACGGAGACGTCGACCAGATAGTTAGCACTCTGGTCACGACAGAATCACGCCTACGTGATAGCCACGATTGCCACTCAATAGGAGACAGCTAATATAAGCGTGCTGAATGTAACGGCACGCAAAAAGCCGAAGGACGCATCAAGGTCCTTCCGCGTGCTGTGTAGCCACGCGAGTAGGAAAGTCAGACTGGGGACTGACTTCGTAGCGAGCAGATCGTTTAGTGTTGATAGGAGTTTTGTGTAGCCAAATAGATAGAGATTAGCAATAGGGTTAGAAAACTAGTGATAGGCAATTCTGTGGCTTTGTGTGTGATTTGATAGCGACTGTTTTGTAATTGTAAAGAGCCAACGGCAATAAAATGTATCATTCATTTCCTCTCACACGACTTGCAAGTTTCTTGTGTGGTGTGGGAGAAGTAATCCGATGATGCCTGAAACATTGGTTGTTGACACACACACACACTCTCTCTCACAGTCTCTCTCACAGTCACTCTCTCTCTCTTTCTCTCACTGTCACTCTCTCTCTCTTACAGTCTCTCTCTCTCACAGTCATTTTCTCTCTCTCACAGTCACTCTCTCTCTTTCTCTCTCTTTCTCTCTCTCTGTCTCTCTCTGTCTCTCTCTGTGTCTCTCTCTCATGCCCATATATCCTCATCCATACAAACTGATACTGATCCGTAAGGGACCAAACTTGGTGCAATGAAGTCGACCCATTATCTGTCCATTCGTCACGATGTTTTCCGGCGCCTCTGTCCCATTATCTGTCCAGGTATGTATCTATATATTATAGGATCTGGGAGTGTGGGGGTCTGCGTGGCCAAGTGATTAAAACGTCTGCCTCAAGTTTCGAAGGTGGTGGGTTCGTTTTCCGGTTCCGCAATTGTCTTCGAGCCCCTCTGTAGCTACGCTTTCTGCAGGCCGCTCTGCGGAAAGAGACCAAACCATATAGGATAAAACACGGTGCAATAAAGTCGTTCCTTTCGTCCTGACACCACATTGCATGATACTTTAAACGATATACATCCGTTATTCTTTTATTTTGATAATCACAAACGTTTCCTCCAATTCATCTTCCGTGAAGTGATCCTACATTTGGACCGCCGTTTGACAAGATGCTACAGCACATCCCGAAGTTGCCAGGTAGACATCAGCAAGCATGCCAAAACAAGAAAGAAGGCAGACAAAAAATAAAGCCAAACGAGAGAGATTAAGTGTACGGTCAAAGCGAAACGACTAGAGCCTGGCCTGCCATTTTCTTTTGTGTTGGCATGCAAATGAAATTTATGTTGCCTCCTTGGCTATGCAGAGACAGATAGTGTTTACTGCTGTCGTTTGCTGTTAATAAATATTCTTCTTTCATCTATACACTTTACTTTTGAGTGTGTATCTTTCTTTTATTTGCTCGTGTATATGTAGCTCATTTTTATATTGGTGTGAAATTGTGTTAATTCATCTGCCACTAAAATTGCACGCGTTCATTTTATTCCTGTCAGGTAGCATGAGAAGGGTAAATAATAAATGATCCTCAGGTGGGACTGATTTGTTTCGCGCGCACACACACACACACACACAAACACACACACACACACACACACACACGCACACGCACACACTATGGGTATTATTTAAGTAATATGAATGTTACAAATAACTTTTAGTTTTACAACACTTCGAACCAGACATTTTGAGGTGTCATTTCTTAACATGGTCCCTTTGTCTGCCAGTACACTTGGTCCACCTATTAACTAGGTTGTTGATGCGTCTAGAAAAAAAAAGAAATATATTTTTGGGTGTTGGCTTAAACCAATTTTGCACTGCTTCCATTACCTCGTTGCCATCTGCAAACCTCTGACCCCGCAAATCTTCCTTCAAGGCTCCAGGCAAGCGAAAGTCCGATGTACAGCGGTATGAGAGCGGGCGTTGTCGTGTAGCATCAATACTCATTTGGAGAGAAGTACCCGGCGTTTCGATCCTATCGCAGGTTTCAGTTTGTTAACTAGCATGTCACTGTATAGAGCGCAAGTCACAATTTCACATATGTCCAGAAAATTGTCCAATATAGTGCCCTTGACATCTGAAAAGATGGTCATCATGGTTTTCTCTGAGAATTCCTGAAGGCGGCGTGTCTTCCAATTTGAAATATTTCTACCCATTCATACACTCTCCCTAGACTTAGACAACTGTCTCCATACTGAAGCATCATTCTTCTGTAGATTAAACAAGGTTTCACATCCTCTGAAAAAAAAAAAAAAAAAAAGACTAAAGTCTCTATGTTTTTCTTCAATGTAAGTCGATAGTGGGAAAGCCGTTTTGTAATCGCCATATCTCATGTGCAAAGTGCTAGATCCTCCGACCCTTCTTGGGGTATTGCTTGCGTTTATGTCCCATTATTCATACTCTTCCACCTTCTAATAAAATTCCTGTCACTTAAAGGTTATCCCTCGCATGTATGTATACATAAATAAATATTAGTATTCTCTTCTGTCTTGGTTAAAGCGCTACCGTGCACGTAGTGTTTTAATTACGAAATTTCTCTCTCTCACTTCTCGATACAAGTAGCGAATCCGTGTCCATCATGTAGGTAGGTTGGTTATATGGTGCTAACCCACATGTGTATAGACCAGTCCACACTGGGTGGGTGATGTGGGACCAGACCATGCACTTTGACTCAGTTTAGGCTGGGTTAACATGGGAGCACAGACCCATTTAAAAACATGACCCCGTCCCGACGGGGTCTCTGTCCGCAAATATTTCCGGTTGTCACAATGTTCTAGTTTTTGTCTTCTCACAGTGTGAAACAAAATTATAACAGCTCCTCCCCCCCCCCACACCCCCCCCCCACCCTGATGTTTGTGATAAGTTGTCTCTACGACACAGCTTCCCTCAAAACGTCCAGATTGCTCTGTTTGGCTGTCCAATTAATGTTCAGTATTCTTCTATAAAACCACATCTCCAAGGCTTCCGTGGATTTTTTCTCTTCTTTACTAATTGTCCAGGATTTTCGGCCATTTGTTAAAATAGGTTCTATGTAATATACAAGAACTCTATTTCTAACTTTCGAGGACAATGACTTATTACACAAAACGTTCTTCATTTGATAGAATGCAGTTTTTGCTTGTCCTATTCTGCTCTTTATCTCAGTGATGCATCTTCCATGTGATGTTATCCATGTGCCTAGGTATCTGAATTTCTGCACTTGCCCCAAAATAACGTCATTTGTTTTAATTGCCCATTTAGGCACAATCTATTTCCTGGATATCACCATGGTTTCTTTGGCAGAGCTGTAGAAATGTATTTTAATAAGTCACTAGGAAAGTACCCACTAGTGTAGAAGTCATTTGGTAATTTCGTTAAAGAAATACCGTACACATATTGTTTAATCTTCCTTCTTCTATCCTGGGTTAAAGACATCCATACACATATTGTTTAGTTCTCTTATATCCTGGGTTAAAGACATCCATACACATATTGTTTAGTTCTCTTATATCCTGGGTTAAAGACATCCATACACATATTGTTTAATCTTCCTTCTTCTATCCTGGGTTAAAGACATCCATACACATATTGTTTAGTTCTCTTCTATCCTGGGTTAAAGACATCCATACACATATTGTTTAGTTCTCTTATATCCTGGGTTAAAGACATCCGTACACATATTGTTTAGTTCTCTTTTATCCTGGGTTAAAGACATCCATACACATATTGTTTAGTTCTCTTTTATCCTGTGTTAAAGACATCCATACACATATTGTTTAGTTCTCTTATATCCTGGGTTAAAGACATCCATACACATATTGTTTAGTTCTCTTCTATCCTGGGTTAAAGACATCCATACACATATTGTTTAGTTCTCTTCTATCCTGGGTTAAAGACATCCGTACACATATTGTTTAGTTCTCTTATATCCTGGGTTAAAGACATCCGTACACATATTGTTTAGTTCTCTTATATCCTGGGTTAAAGACATCCATACACATATTGTTTAGTCTTCCTTCTTCTATCCTGGGTTAAAGACATCCGTACACATATTGTTTAGTTCTCTTCTATCCTGGGATAAAGACATCCGTACACATATTGTTTAGTCTTCCTTCTTCTATCCTGGGTTAAAGACATCCGTACATATATTGTTTAGTTCTCTTCTATCCTGGGTTAAAGACATCCGTACACATATTGTTTAGTTCTCTTCTATCCTGGGTTAAAGACATCCATACACATATTGTTTAGTTCTCTTATATCCTGGGTTAAAGACATCCATACACATATTGTTTAGTTCTCTTCTATCCTGAGTTAAAGACATCCATACACATATTGTTTAGTTCTCTTTTATCCTGGGTTAAAGACATCCATACACATATTGTTTAGTTCTCTTATATCCTGGGTTAAAGACATCCATACACATATTGTTTAGTTCTCTTCTATCCTGGGTTAAAGACATCCATACACATATTGTTTAGTTCTCTTCTATCCTGGGTTAAAGACATCCATACACATATTGTTTAGTTCTCTTATATCCTGGGTTAAAGACATCCATACACATATTGTTTAGTTCTCTTCTATCCTGGGTTAAAGACATCCGTACACATATTGTTTAGTCTTCCTTCTTCTATCCTGGGTTAAAGACATCCGTACACATATTGTTTAGTTCTCTTCTATCCTGGGATAAAGACATCCGTACACATATTGTTTAGTCTTCCTTCTTCTATCCTGGGTTAAAGACATCCGTACATATATTGTTTAGTTCTCTTCTATCCTGGGTTAAAGACATCCGTACACATATTGTTTAGTTCTCTTCTATCCTGGGTTAAAGACATCCATACACATATTGTTTAGTTCTCTTATATCCTGGGTTAAAGACATCCATACACATATTGTTTAGTTCTCTTCTATCCTGGGTTAAAGACATCCATACACATATTGTTTAGTTCTCATATATCCTGGGTTAAAGACATCCGTACACATATTGTTTAGTTCTCTTATATCCTGGGTTAAAGACATCCATACACATATTGTTTAGTTCTCTTATATCCTGGGTTAAAGACATCCATACACATATTGTTTAGTCTTCCTTCTTCTATCCTGGGTTAAAGACATCCGTACACATATTGTTTAGTTCTCTTAAATCCTGGGTTAAAGACATCCATACACATATTGTTTAGTTCTCTTATATCATGGGGTAAAGACACCCGTACACATATTGTTTAGTTCTCTTATATCCTGGGTTAAAGACATCCATACACATATTGTTTAGTTCTCTTATATCCTGGGTTAAAGACATCCGTACACATATTGTTTAGTTCTCTTATATCCTGGGTTAAAGACATCCGTACACATATTGTTTAGTTCTCTTATATCCTAGGTTAAAGGCATCCGTACACATATTGTTTAGTTCTCGTATATCCTGGATTAAAGACACCCGTACACATATTGTTTAGTTCTCTTCTATCCTGGGTTAAAGACATCCATACACATATTGTTTAGTTCTCTTATATCCTGGGTTAAAGACATCCATACACATATTGTTTAGTTCTCTTATATCCTGGGTTAAAGACATCCATACACATATTGTTTAGTCTTCCTTCTTCTATCCTGGGTTAAAGACATCCGTACACATATTGTTTAGTTCTCTTAAATCCTGGGTTAAAGACATCCATACACATATTGTTTAGTTCTCTTATATCATGGGGTAAAGACACCCGTACACATATTGTTTAGTTCTCTTATATCCTGGGTTAAAGACATCCATACACATATTGTTTAGTTCTCTTATATCCTGGGTTAAAGACATCCGTACACATATTGTTTAGTTCTCTTATATCCTGGGTTAAAGACACCCGTACACATATTGTTTAGTTCTCTTATATCCTGGGTTAAAGACATCCATACACATATTGTTTAGTTCTCTTATATCCTGGGTTAAAGACATCCGTACACATATTGTTTAGTTCTCTTATATCCTGGGTTAAAGACATCCGTACACATATTGTTTAGTTCTCTTATATCCTAGGTTAAAGGCATCCGTACACATATTGTTTAGTTCTCGTATATCCTGGATTAAAGACACCCGTACACATATTGTTTAGTTCTCTTATATCCTGGGTTAAAGACATCCGTACACATATTGTTTAGTTCTCTTATATCCTGGGTTAAAGACATCCGTACACATATTGTTTAGTTCTCTTATATCCTAGGTTAAAGGCATCCGTACACATATTGTTTAGTTCTCGTATATCCTGGATTAAAGACATCCGTACACATATCGTTTAGTTCTCTTATATCCTGGGTTAAAGACATCCGTACACATATTGTTTAGTTCTCTTATATCCTGGGTTAAAGACATCCATACACATATTGTTTAGTTCTCTTATATCCTGGGTTAAAGACATCCATACACATATTGTTTAGTTCTCTTCTATCCTGGGTTAAAGACATCCGTACACATATTGTTTAGTTCTCTTATATCCTGGGTTAAAGACATCCGTACACATATTGTTTAGTTCTCTTATATCCTGGGTTAAAGACATCCATACACATATTGTTTAGTCTTCCTTCTTCTATCCTGGGTTAAAGACATCCGTACACATATTGTTTAGTTCTCTTCTATCCTGGGTTAAAGACATCCATACACATATTGTTTAGTTCTCTTATATCCTGGGTTAAAGACATCCATACACATATTGTTTAGTCTTCCTTCTTCTATCCTGGGTTAAAGACATCCGTACACATATTGTTTAGTTCTCTTAAATCCTGGGTTAAAGACATCCATACACATATTGTTTAGTTCTCTTATATCATGGGGTAAAGACACCCGTACACATATTGTTTAGTTCTCTTATATCCTGGGTTAAAGACATCCATACACATATTGTTTAGTTCTCTTATATCCTGGGTTAAAGACATCCGTACACATATTGTTTAGTTCTCTTATATCCTAGGTTAAAGGCATCCGTACACATATTGTTTAGTTCTCGTATATCCTGGATTAAAGACACCCGTACACATATTGTTTAGTTCTCTTATATCCTGGGTTAAAGACATCCATACACATATTGTTTAGTTCTCTTCTATCCTGGGTTAAAGACATCCATACACATATTGTTTATTCTTCCTTCTTCTATCCTGGGTTAAAGACATCCGTACACATATCGTTTAGTTCTCTTATATCCTGGGTTAAAGACATCCGTACACATATTGTTTAGTTCTCTTATAACCTGGGTTAAAGACATCCATACACATATTGTTTAGTTCTCTTCTATCCTGGGTTAAAGACATCCGTACACATATTGTTTAGTTCTCTTCTATCCTGGGTTAAAGACATCCATACACATATTGTTTAGTTCTCTTCTATCCTGGGTTAAAGACATCCATACACATATTGTTTAGTCTTCCTTCTTCTATCCTGGGTTAAAGACATCCATACACATATTGTTTAGTTCTCTTCTATCCTGGGTTAAAGACATCCGTACACATATTGTTTAGTTCTCTTATATCCTGGGTTAAAGACATCCGTACACATATTGTTTAGTTCTCTTCTATCCTGGGTTAAAGACATCCATACACATATTGTTTAGTTCTCTTCTATCCTGGGTTAAAGACATCCGTACACATATTGTTTAGTTCTCTTCTATCCTGGGTTAAAGACATCCATACACATATTGTTTAGTTCTCTTCTATCCTGGGTTAAAGACATCCGTACACATATTGTTTAGTTCTCTTCTATCCTGGGTTAAAGACATCCGTACACATATTGTTTAGTTCTCTTCTATCTTGGGTTAAAGACATCCATACACATAGTGTTTAGTTCTCTCCTATCCTGGGTTAAAGACATCCATACACATATTGTTTAGTTCTCTTCTATCCTGGGTTAAAGACATCCATACACATAGTGTTTAGTTCTCTTCTATCCTGGGTTAAAGACATCCATACACATAGTGTTTAGTTCTCTTCTATCCTGGATTAAAGACATCCATACACATATTGTTTAGTTCTCTTCTATCCTGGGTTAAAGACATCCATACACATATTGTTTAGTTCTCTTCTATCCTGGGTTAAAGACATCCATACACATATTGTTTAGTTCTCTTCTATCCTGGGTTAAAGACATCCATACACATATTGTTTAGTTCTCTTCTATCCTGGGTTAAAGAAATCCATACACATATTGTTTAGTTCTCTTCTATCCTGGGTTAAAGAAATCCATACACATATTGTTTAGTTCTCTTCTATCCTGGGTCAAAGTCATCCATACACATATTGTTTAGTCTTCCTTCTTCTATCCTGGTTTAAAGACATCCATACACATATTGTTTAGTCTTCCTTCTTCTATCCCGGGGTAAAGACATCCATACACATATTGTTTAGTCTTCCTTCTTCTATTCTGGGTTAAAGACATCCATACATATATTGTTTAGTTCTCTTCTATCCTGGGTTAAAGACATCCGTACACATATTGTTTAGTTCTCTTCTATCCTGGGTTAAAGACATCCATACACATATTGTTTAGTTCTCTTCTATCCTGGGTTAAAGACATCCGTACACATATTGTTTAGTCTTCCTTCTTCTATCCTGGGTTAAAGACATCCATACACATATTGTTTAGTTCTCTTCTATCCTGGGTTAAAGACATCCATACACATATTGTTTAGTTCTCTTCTATCCTGGGTTAAAGACATCCATACACATATTGTTTAGTTCTCTTCTATCCTGGGTTAAAGACATCCATACACATATTGTTTAGTCTTCCTTCTTCTATCCTGGGTTAAAGACATCCATACACATATTGTTTAGTTCTCTTCTATCCTGGGTTAAAGACATCCATACACATATTGTTTACTTCTCTTCTATCCTGGGTTAAAGACATCCATACACATACTGTTTAGTTCTCTTCTATCCTGGGTTAAAGACATCCATACACATATTGTTTAGTTCTCTTCTATCCTGGGTTAAAGACATCCATACACATATTGTTTAGTTCTCTTATATCCTGGGTTAAAGACATCCATACACATATTGTTTATTCTTCCTTCTTCTATCCTGGGTTAAAGACATCCATACACATATTGTTTAGTTCTCTTCTATCCTGGGTTAAAGACATCCATACACATATTGTTTAGTTCTCTTCTATCCTGGGTTAAAGACATCCATACACATATTGTTTAGTTCTCTTATATCCTGGGTTAAAGAAATCCATACACATATTGTTTAGTTCTCTTCTATCCTGGGTTAAAGACATCCATACACATATTGTTTAGTTCTCTTATATCCTGGGTTAAAGAAATCCATACACATATTGTTTAGTTCTCTTCTATCCTGGGTTAAAGACATCCATACACATATTGTTTAGTTCTCTTCTATCCCGGGTTAAAGACATCCATACACATAGTGTTTGGTTCTCTTCTATCCTAGGATAAAGACATCCATACACATATTGTTTAGTCTTCTTTCTTCTATCCTGGGTTAAAGACATCCATACACATATTGTTTAGTTCTCTTCTATCCTGGGTTAAAGACATCCATACACATATTGTTTAGTCTTCCTTCTTCTATCCTGGGTTAAAGACATCCATACACATATTGTTTAGTTCTCTTCTATCCTGGGTTAAAGAAATCCATACACATATTGTTTAGTTCTCTTCTATCCTGGGTTAAAGACATCCATACACATATTGTTTAGTTCTCTTCTATCCTGGGTTAAAGACATCCATACACATAGTGTTTAGTCTTCCTTCTTCTATCCTGGGTTAAAGACATCCATACACATATTGTTTAGTTCTCTTCTATCCTGGGTTAAAGACATCCATACACATATTGTTTATTCTTCCTTCTTCTATCCTGGGTTTAAAAAATCCGTACACATATTGTTTAGTTCTCTTCTATCCTGGGTTAAAGAAATACCGTAAACATATTGTTTAGTCTTCCTTCTTCTATACTGGATTAAAGCAATGCGTACACATACTGTTTAGTTCTCTTCTGTCCAGGGTTAAAGGAATCCTTACACATATTGGTTAGTCATCTATTTTGGGTTAATGAAATCCGTACACATATAGTTTAGTCTTCGTTCTTCTAGTCTGGGTTAAAGAAATCCGTACGCATATTGTTTAGACATCTTATATTCTGGGTTAAAGAAATACGTACACATAGTGTTTATTTATCTTCTATCCTGGGTTAAGACAATCCGAACACATAGTATTTAGTCATCTTCTATCATGGGTTAAAGCAATCAAAACACATAGTATTTAGTCATCTTCTATCATGGGTTAAAGCAATCAAAACTCATAGTATTTAGTCATCTTCTATCATGGGTTAAAGCAATCAAAACACATAGTATTTAGTCATCTTCTATCATGGGTTAAAGCAATCAAAACTCATAGTATTTAGTCATCTTCTATCATGGGTTAAAGCAATCAAAACACATAGTATTTAGTCATCTTCTATAATGGGTTAAAGCAATCAAAACACATAGTATTTAGTCATCTTCTATCATGGGTTAAAGCAATCAAAACTCATAGTATTTAGTCATCTTCTATCATGGGTTAAAGCAATCCGAACACATAGTATTTAGTCATCTTCTATCACGGTTAAAGCAATCCGAACACATAGTATTTAGTCATCTTCTATCATGGGTTAAAGCAATCAAACACATAGTATTTAGTCATTTCTATCATGGGTTAAAGCAATCAAAACACATAGTATTTAGTCATCTTCTATCATGGGTTAAAGCAATCAAAACACATAGTATTTAGTCATCTTCTATCATGGGTTAAAGCAATCAAAACACATAGTATTTAGTCATCTTCTATCATGGGTTAAAGCAATCAAAACACATAGTAGTTAGTCATCTTCTATCATGGGTTAAAGCAATCAAAACTCATAGTATTTAGTCATCTTCTATCATGGGTTAAAGCAATCCGAACACATAGTATTTAGTCATCTTCTATCATGGTTAAAGCAATCCGAACACATAGTATTTAGTCATCTTCTATCATGGGTTAAAGCAATCAAAACACATAGTATTTAGTCATCTTCTATCATGGGTTAAAGCAATCAAAACACATAGTATTTAGTCATCTTCTATCAGGGTTAAAGCAATCAAAACTCATAGTATTTAGTCATCTTCTATCATGGGTTAAAGCAATCAAAACTCATAGTATTTAGTCATCTTCTATCATGGGTTAAAGCAATCAAAACACATAGTATTTAGTCATCTTCTATCATGGGTTAAAGCAATCAAAACTCATAGTATTTAATCATCTTCTATCATGGGTTAAAGCAATCAAAACACATAGTATTTAGTCATCTTCTATCATGGGTTAAAGCAATCAAAACACATAGTATTTAGTCATCTTCTATCATGGGTTAAAGCAATCCGAACACATAGTATTTAGTCATCTTCTATCACGGTTAAAGCAATCCGAACACATAGTATTTAGTCATCTTCTATCATGGGTTAAAGCAATCAAAACACATAGTATTTAGTCATCTTCTATCATGGGTTAAAGCAATCAAAACACATAGTATTTAGTCATTTCTATCATGGGTTAAAGCAATCAAAACACATAGTATTTAGTCATCTTCTATCATGGGTTAAAGCAATCAAAACACATAGTATTTAGTCATCTTCTATCATGGGTTAAAGCAATCAAAACACATAGTATTTAGTCATCTTCTATCATGGGTTAAAGCAATCAAAACACATAGTAGTTAGTCATCTTCTATCATGGGTTAAAGCAATCAAAACTCATAGTATTTAGTCATCTTCTATCATGGGTTAAAGCAATCCGAACACATAGTATTTAGTCATCTTCTATCATGGTTAAAGCAATCCGAACACATAGTATTTAGTCATCTTCTATCATGGGTTAAAGCAATCAAAACACATAGTATTTAGTCATCTTCTATCATGGGTTAAAGCAATCAAAACACATAGTATTTAGTCATCTTCTATCATTATCATGGGTTAAAACAATCAAAACACATAGTATTTAGTCATCTTCTATCATGGGTTAAAGCAATCAAAACACATAGTATTTAGTCATCTTGCTGCTTGCTTGCGTTCGCTGGCTGTGAACTCCAGCGTGAAGTCCTGTATGTCGGATGAATACATCCTGTTGTCCAACATCAGTGTGATGTAATACCCGACCTGAGATTAAAAGACACATGAGGTAAAATTGCAACTGTCCCGGATAAGTGAATTAATATGACAACTGTCTGGGATAGATGAATTAAAGTTAAACCTGTCCAGGACAGAAGAGTTAAAGTAACAACAGTCCGGGATAGATGAGTTAAAGTTACAACTGTCCTTGATAGAGAGTTAAAGTTACAACTGTCCGGGATAGGTGAGTTAAAGTGACAACTGTCCTTGATAGCGAGTTAAAGTTACAATGTCCGGCATAAATGAGTTAAAATTACTGTCTTATATGGATGAGTTAAAGATACAACTGCCCTGGATAGATGAGTCAAAGATACAATGTCCTGGACAGATGAGTTATAGTTACAATGTCCGGGATAGATGAGTTAAAATTACAACTGTCTTATATGGATGAGTTAAATTTACAACTGTCCGGGATAAATGAGTTAAAGTTACAACTGTCCAGGACAGATGAGTTAAAGTTACAATGTCCGGGATAGATGAGTTAAAGTTAAACCTGTCCAGGACAGATGAGTTAGAGTTACAACTGTCCAGGATAGATGAGTTAAAGTTACAATGTCCGGGATAGATGAGTTAAAGTGACAAGGTCCGGGATAAATATGTTAAAGTTATAACTTTCCGGGATAGAAGAGTTAAAGTTACAACAGTCTAGGACAGATGAGTTAAAGTTACAACTGTCCGGGATAGATGAGTTAAAGTGACAATGTCCGGGATAGATGAGTTAAAGTGACAATGTCCGGGATAGATGAGTTAAAGTTACAGCTGTCCGGGATAGATGACTTAGAGTTACAACTGTCCGGGACATATGAGTTAAAGCTACAACTTTCCGGGATAGATGACTTAGAGTTATAACTGTCCGGGACATATGAGTTAAAGCTACAACTGTCCGGGATAGATGAGTTAAAGTGACAATGTCCGGGATAGATGAGTTAAAGTGACAACTGTCCGGGACATATGAGTTAAAGTTATAATGTCCGGGATAGAAGAGTTAAAGTTGCAACCGTCCGGGATAGATGCGTTAAACATAGCTAGGAACCGAGGAGTTAAAATATGTCAGATGGAGTTAGCGGGTGGCTGGCAGCCTACAGGAACCAGAAACGGCGGATGAACCATTTCCAATTCTGCTCTCTGGGTTGTCTGGTAATGTAGCCTTTGATGTGCCGCTGTGTGCGGGGGTGGGGGAATGCGTCCCATTGTTGAGTTCCTGGCTTCTGCATAGACGCAGATCCCAGTTCTGTTTGATAAGGCGGGCGGGCTGCTGGCCGGGGCCCATGGCATCTGGTAAATGTAATTATGTCGGAGGGGAAGATGTTTACGGCCAGAATTAGGCTTCTTCTGTGTTCGATCACCAGCCGGTCTGAGGGTCAGGTCGTTGGCTTTGGAAATTAAAACAAAAATACGAGGCTGGTTTGTATAGTTTTCTAAAGTATTAATAAAGGAACACGCCATACACGATATAAGATTTAAAACAAAAATCACACTAGTGAACAGTACAGTAAGTACAACACACTAAAGTAAAGTAAAGTAAAGTAAAGTAAAGTAAAGGGGGCTGCGTGGTCTCGAGGTACGGTGTCCGCCTCGAGAGCTGGAGGTCCCGGGTTCAAGCCCCGGTGAGAGCCGGGACTTTTTCACGTGGACTTCTAGTAATACAATTTCCCCTGGTCTCTGGGTAGTGAGATCGGACGCCCGTGTGTATTGTTGCGCACGTAAAAAATCCCTTGGCAGTTGGAAATCGAAAAAGAGTAGCCTAACGGCGCTGCCCGGGCAAAATTTCGAGTTAAACATCTACCCAAAGTATGTCAGGATCCTCGCCGGTACTACAGAGTTCGTGCACTGAGCTGAGTTTCTCCAAACTCAGGTTTGAGTTAGGAGGAGAACGGAGCACTTATAGGTTACACCCGTGTGCCGTGATGTTGATCTATGGACTAAAGTAAAGTAAAATACAGTATAGTGGAGTACAGTAAAGTAGAGTACAGTACAGTACAGTGGAGTACAGTACAGTAGAGCACAGTGCACTGGGGTTGTCGTAGTAATCCTTTATTACTTTAGTGTCGTCCCTGGAGTGAGGGGAATCAACACCCACATTTTTATTAACCCAATATTATTGTCCTAGAGAAACCACCAGACTCCGCCCACAAAACTCCGTCAGTCTGTAGACACCTCTTTCTTACTCTCACTCACCCCTAGATCATGCCCCCTCTCACTCTTCCCCAACACAACATACTCAACAACTCTAGCTTCAACAAATAAATACAAGAAACTTATTAAAGCAAAGAGTATATGTGAGAGGTGTGTGTGTGTATAATGTGTAGAATGTGTGTCGTATATTCTAAGGTGTATATGTAGAAATCAGACCACAAAGCTCCGGATCACAGTCTGATCATCATTGTACGAGTTACACCACATCATCACGGGTCAGTAAACAAACACCTCACCACACGATGCGTCCCTCTTGTTCGATGTTGACTCTCTCCGGTAGCCCTTTGATAACCCAGATACCTGGTCACCAATCACGAATATAGTCTGATACTGATCCGGCAGCGATCACACACCCTGTTAATAAATGTCTATATGGTTCCGAGACATAAACCTTCCTTGTCTAGTGAAAACAAGTAACACTGTTCCCGGGAATAAATGATTCATTCTTACAAGTCCTACCGTTTTCACTATTACACTGTTTCTCGTTCTTTGAATTAATTCCTATTAATAGTTCACAGGTGGTGTGAAAATGTTAAAACACTCTAATGTTATTTCACTTGTAGTGTGAAAAGCAAACACTCTAATGTTATTTCACTTGTAGTGTGAAAAGCAAACACTCTAATGTTATTTCACTTGTGGTGTGAAATCAAACACTCTAATGTTATGTCACTTGTGGTGTGAAAATCAAACACGATATTGTTCCTACACCCATTGTGTGAACAGTAACACTCCATTATTTCTTTCACGAGTGGTGTGAAATAATAAACCCTTTTCTCATGGGCCAAATGCACAGGCCACTGAACAGATCTCCTCGTACCAAGTTCTCCATGATACGAACAATTCAGCATCTGTTCTTTGAAAACCCGAGGGGAACCTGTGAAAGAGACACAACAGACTCGGTGAGAGCAATCTGATACTGACTCCTATTAGATGAGTGTAGGCCTACAGTCTTACTCAGATCCATGACAGTGAACCAATCTCTGTCATGTCAGAGGAGCTCATCACCCGGGCCTGAGTTAGGGCAAGACAAGGAAAGACCAATACACAAAGTGTAGAACCCCAGTATACCCCCACTGGAAGATCCCACCATTGGATATTTCCCCTATCCCTCCACATCACACTAAATATCATCCCCTTTCACTATCCTCAACTAGCTGAGCTAATTTACATCTCACACTAGTTAGTTTAACACTGCGACTGTCTACTGTCGCCGACACTGTTTTTATACTTGACTACAAAGCAACCACTACGTTAAAGTTCTAAACTCTAACTATCATTTTACTATTCTACATTAATAACATTTAAATGCTAAGTGTAGATACCCTATGAATTCCTAGCTCACAATCCGAATTGAATCTCCAATTTGCCATGAAAGACACATGTTTTTCTCTCAAATACACTGATAGTAAACATGCGGGATTCTTTTCACTCCGAGCACTGAGCTATTCAACACGTTAGCCTAGGTCAACTTTATTGTGCCCTCTCCCGACAACAAGTCTGTTTTTATACAGTCTGGGATTGACCTCGTGACGTCATTCTCCTGTCAACAACATGTGGCAACCGAATCACGGCGGCGCTTTGCCTTTCATCTTGAGTCTTGTCCAAGACAACCGGGAAATCTCTTTTCCCGTTTCTCTGGGGAATCCTCAAAGACTAGCGGCGCCTTTGATCCTACGGGAATGTCCCCACTAGTTGCAAACAATTTGTAAAGTTGAATATAGCCTGCCGCTGTTGTTTTATCATCTTATCGTGATTATATTGGTTTCGTGACAGGGGTATAGTACAATAGAAAAGAGTGGAGTTCAGTACAATACAGTGGAGTACAGTACAGTACAATACTGTGCAGTACAGTACAGTAAAGTGGAGTACAGTACAATAAAGTGCAGTACAGAAGAGTACAGTACAGTACAGTACAGTAAAGTACAGTGGATAAAGTATAGTAGAGTACAGTACAATACAGTGGAGTACAGTACAGTACAATGGAGTACAGTACAGTAAATTACATTGGAGTACAGTATAGTAGAGTACAGTGGAGTACAGTACAGTACAGCACAGTACAGTGGAGTATAGTACAGTAAACCAAGTAGAACAAAGTAAAATACAGTAAAGTAAAGTAAAGTGACAGACCCCCATGTGGGCGCCGTGTGGTGTATTAGACACATTGTGCAAGCCTCATATATTTATACCAATGGGAACTCAATGGGAGATGTGATTAGTATATGTATACCAATGAGAAATCAATGGGAGATGTGATTACTATATTTATACCAATGGGCACTCAATGGGAGATGTGATTACTATATTTATACCAATGGGAACTCAATGGGAGATGTGATTACTATATTTATACCAATGGGAACTCAATGGGAGATGTGATTAGTATATGTATACCAATGGGAACTCAATGGGAGATGTGATTACTGTATTTATACCAATGGGCAGTCAATGGGAGATGTGATTACTATATTTATACCAATGGGAACTCAATGGGAGATGTGATTAGTATATGTATACCAATGGGAACTCAATGGGAGATGTGATTAGTATATGTATACCAATGGGAACTCAATGGGAGATGTGATTACTGTATTTATACCAATGGGCACTTAATGGGAGATGTAATTACTATATTTATACCAATGAGCACTTAATGGGAGATGTGATTACTATATTTATACCGATTGGCAGTTAATGGGAGATGTAATTACTATATTTATACCAATGGGCACTTAATGGGAGATGTAATTACTATATTTATACCAATGGGCACTTAATGGGAGATGTGATTGCTATATTTATACCGATTGGCAGTTAATGGGAGATGTAATTACTATATTTATACCAATGGGCACTTAATGGGAGATGTAATTACTATATTTATACCAATGGGCACTTAATGGGAGATGTAATTACTATATTTATACCGATTGGCAGTTAATGGGAGATGTAATTACTATATTTATACCAATGGGCACTTAATGGGAGATGTAATTACTTAATTACTATATTTATACCAATGGGCACTTAATGGGAGATGTAATTACTATATTTATACCGATTGGCAGTTAATGGGAGATGTAATTACTATATTTATACCAATGGGCACTTAATGGGAGATGTAATTACTATATTTATACCAATGGGCACTTAATGGGAGATGTAATTACTATATTTATACCGATTGGCAGTTAATGGGAGATGTAATTACTATATTTATACCGATTGGCAGTTAATGTGAGATGTAATTACTATATTTATACCGATTGGCAGTTAATGGGAGATGTAATTACTATATTTATACCAATGGGCACTTAATGGGAGATGTAATTACTATATTTATACCAATGGGCACTTAATGGGAGATGTAATTACTATATTTATACCGATTGGCAGTTAATGGGGATGTGATTACTATATTTATGCCAATGGGCACTCAATGGGAGATGTAATTACTAGATTTATACCAATGGGCACTTAATGGGAGATGTAATTACTATATTTATACCAATGGGCACTTAATGGGAGATGTAATTACTATATTTATACCGATGGGCAGTTAATGGGAGATGTGATTACTATATTTATGCCAGGCACCTAATGGGAGATGTAATTACTATATTTATGCCAGGCACTTAATGGGAGATGTAATTACTATATTTATACCGATGGGCACTTAATGGGAGATGTAATTACTATATTTATACCGATGTGCACTCAATGGGAGATGTGATTACTATATTTATGCCAGGCACTTAATGGGAGATGTAATTACTATATTTATACCAATGGGCACTGTGGTATAATAAATGAGAGTACCATATGAAATGGACTGAGATTGTGTCTAGGGTAAATAATCAATAGGTCCCTCAGGTTCGCCCCATATAAAGGCAATTGATCAAGACAGTTTATTTCCTAAAAGACTCCAGGAATAGAGTAGTTATTGGCTCTTTTGAAAGAAGAATGGGGTGATGGTAGGATAGACTCCACCCACGTTACAAGATAAACTACCTTCCTGAAGAATAAAACCGAGAATAGGTCTCTTAACCACAGATCTCTATCAAGTTGTGGTTCTTGGATAAAATATCTGAGACTGTGTGTTGGTCGACCTCCCACTGGATTCTCTGCACATCTACAAACACAGTAGCACAGTTCTTTACAACAACAAACAGTGTTACACTGGTCACTAGACAATGAAAACTCTCCTGACGAACATATATGTTTATTGCCAGACTCTCATAATCTGGAAGTACATGACTCTGTATCCACTACAATCTATCCAAACATCAACAAAAAATATACATTCTCAAATAATGTATAACTCATAATCTAACACTCTCCTCCTCCTCTTCTCTTCCCTACCCCTACATGATGTCTATCACACGGAAAAACCAACCAGAACATAGATCAGATATCTGACTGGTGATTGTGTCATTATTGTAACTAAGTTCGTGCAGACACCAATATTCAAAATCAGGAGAATGTAGATTCACTCCACACAGGGCTTCGCTACAACTGTCTTCATTCTACCGCTGAAAGAGATGGGTTCCTCCCATCCTGAATTGACCAAACCCCACAATGTGCCACTGAGGAAAAACAAGGTTCTCTGGATACCGAACACAGTAATGGGAATACGGCTCATTGAAGTTGATAACATACAGTCATAATTGACCAACAAAAGGAACTGTCCTCAATTTCCCTTCTATAAAAATGATAATGGTGTGACTGAGTCTGGACTACTCGATATGGCGTTGGTCTTGAGAGGAAAATATGTCTGCATAAAATAGGATTTCACCCCTTGGTATTAATGTCCATCATGCGGGAAAAGTGGAAGCACTGACTCTCAACGACGTACTGGGGTTGTTGGTGAAGGAAGGACTCTCCCTGAGCATGGGTCAGAAGCTAGTTGAACCTCTCTAGGCGATTTCCCGAAAATGGTAAGACTTGCATGCTTAATCGTTGAAAAAGACGAAGTCTCAAATGTCTCAGCACGACATTTAAACAAACCAGAGAAGTGTAGCTGGGTTCATATTTGACTCCATTAATTATGACGCTTCACATAGAGAGTAACCTCCAGTCCGTAAGCTGTTGCAGACTATAACCTCCCTGATATTACAGGAAGAAGATTAATGTCATCTCTCGTCAGACGCCAGGGATGAGTAGTTGAAGCTTTTCATACATGTCACTAGAATGTCAAACCCAAAAAAGGAGATAACTCCGTCTGGAGTTTCTCCCAGTTGCCAGAAGAATAATAGGGGATTACTTCCCCTCTGGTTTTCTAGGAAAAAATGTGGCTGTTTGCCAGCACTGGGTGACTTCTGGGCTAAACCAGTCACCCTCATAAAAGACTTTTCGTCCAAAAGTATAGGCCAAATGTGTACCCAAAGTGGTCTATACGTCGATTCAGCTAAAATCAGCCAAGATGTTGTAGACTCTAAGATCCAGCTAAGATCCAGCTAAGATCCAACTAAGATCCAGCTAAGATCCAGCCAAGATGTTCCCCGCCTGCCTCAATTGTCTGCAAATCAAAATGACAAACTATGAATATACTAGCGTATTACGCAGGTTCATAAGACTCACAGAGACAACAACAGAACATATAGGTAGAGGACAATCCCCATATCCTGAAGGGGTATCCCCTGTGCGCCTGTAACGTATGCGTTTATTTGGCGGGAAAGTGGGGCGGTAATCTGAACACTCTACCAACCTCACGTTTCTACCTATACCACGAACAGGACATCACAGCTACCAAATGGAGATATATTCTCCCATATATAAACACTCCTCTCTATATGGGAGTACACCACTCTGTTACAGAACATGCCAGGGGGTGGGGTGTGGTGTGTGACTGAGGTCGAAGTTGTAGAAATATTGGCTCCAATGTCTTGTTATTGTGGCAAGCACACTGCACGATTTACGGCAGGTAAAAATGAGTATTTAGGTATGTGAAATGTTCTCCTAAATATGATTGAGCCACGACATACATGATCCACCAATCCGACAAAAGCAATGGGGTGTCTTATCTAACTGTGTCCCCAGGCTGTCATACACACAAAATATATGTTCCGTCCCCTGCATATTCTGTACACAGATAAAGTAAAGATTCACACACACAAGATATATATGCGTACAATATCTGAATCTTTAACAAAGGCATTATGTAACACCTGAATACTTTACCAAAAGTCCGGTAAAGATAGGTTCTTCCCTAATTGAGAGTGAACCAAAAGTGAAGATAGATTGAACTCTGCAGACACGGTATAGAATTTACAGAGACATCAAACTCTTCAAAAGAAGATGAAGCCGAAATCATAGCATGATAAGAATTGAATAAGAATTGTAAGTCTAGGAATATAGAACAGTTGTATAGACGTTCAAATCTCAGGCTGGCTTTCTTACAGAAGTAACGGTGCCGTAGCAAAGTCCGCCAAAATACATACATGAAATGTAGGATACTTCTCATATCAAACAAAGATTGTATTACATCTCTAACACAAATCTTATCATTCAAAAAACCAGATGTATGCTCACCAATGCAACATAGAGGCAAAAATGGCCCCACAATGGGCCTCTACCCGCTCCCGGAACGAATCACATCCTAATCGGTGGCTGGCCCAGACTCAAGTGACTATCTCTGGTCCCGCCTGGGAGTTTTACCAAACTATTCTAAGCTATTCCCAGCTACTGCCACATTCCTCGCCTCTATCTGAACAATGATATGTGCGCTAAGCATTACCATATAAGGCAACCGCCAGTCCCCCACACTTAAAATTATTCTTTCCAGGAAAAGATATTTATAATCGTCTGCAAGCTGGTGCCAACTGGGGACATTATGTCACAGGCACTTAATGGGAGATGTAATTACTATATTTATACCAATGGGCACTTAATGGGAGATTTTGTGCTGTTGTGATCTCTTGGCAAGTTTACATTCAGTAGTTTGCCATTGCTTTCTGAGCGACCGGCACCCATACTATTTCGTAAAAAAACCAAAGCAAAGCGGTCTACTGCCAAATCGTGGGCAGCTATGTTTCGAATACAGTATGCCGGATCACGAACTGCCACCGTAACTCTTGGCCACGGAGCGGACAATGGCAAACTGTCTTTTTTCCCCGTAAATTCTTTACAGGACGTTGCAGTCAACACCAGCATTTTTAGCTTCTGTTGATGCCTTGGCAAGTTTTTACGTTCAGTAGTTTGCCATTGCTTTTGAACGACAGACTCTCATACCCCCGGAAGTAACCAATGCGACGCGATCTGCTACCGAATATCGAGCAGCTGTGTTTCATACGAGAGTAAATGGGACTACGAACAACGTCCTTAACGCCTTCGCCATAGACCGGCAGTGGCAAACTACTGACCGTCAGATTGCCAAGAAAAATCACACAGCCAATAAATGCCGGGGTTGAGTTCCATGTCCTGGACATACCATACAGCTAATTAACGGTTGTAGCCACGAGAAAAGCCGTTTGTTACATTGACCGGGAACAGTCCCAGTGACCGACGGATGCATCGAGCCCACGAACCTCGTTCCGAGGATCACGTGACCCGGTGTGTTCCCATAGGCCGGCGGGACTGCAGAACAATCAATCATAATGTAAATGTTAGCCACAATGGGAGGCGTGCGCGAGTGCTTTATCCACGCGAGATGGGGTTTTTCGGTTTGTGTATGTGTTTGTTTTAAGGGTAGTGCTGTGTAAACAGGTCTACAGAATTTGGAAATGTATATCACTT
>JACEFZ010013118.1:27500-32500 GCA_014155875.1 Cepaea nemoralis
ACAGACAGACAGACAGACAGACAGACAGACACACACAGACACACAGACACACAGACACACAGACACACACACACACACACACACACACGCACGCACGCACGCATGCACGCACGCACGCACGCAAGCACACACACACACACGCACGCATAAACCCATACATACCTGCATACATCCATCTTTGGCTAAAACACTATTTGGAGCTTTACTAAAGCGAGACCAAACTAGCCGATGATGCCCTCAGCGCCATAGAGGCCTTGCCAACTCTTGACCACCTGGCCACTATAACAGAAGTTAAGTGTGCTATAAATGAACTTGCATCTGTCAAGTCTGCAGGTAAGGATGGGATTCCAATAGAGGTTATCAGGAGTGGGAAAGACACACTCACTCTACAGACCCACCAGCTAATAGAGCTATGCTGGCGAGAAGGACAAGTCCCACAGGATTGAAACGATTCAAGCATCATAACACTGTACAAGAACAAGGGCGATCGGAGCGACTGTAACAACTACAAGGGTTTCACACAATGCAATACCACTTCTGTGTATTGTTTGGAAAAATAATATTATATATGGAAAATATTTGCCAGAATCACCCGAATCACAGTGCGACTTCCGACAGAACCGGTCTACCATTGATATGATATTCTCATTGCGAAAAATGCAAGAAAAATGCCGTTAACAGAATCAACCACTGTTTATTGTCTTCATCGACTTCACAAAGGCATTTGATTTGGTCAGTCGTGAGATTGGCTACCCACAACATGAAAGGTATAATCAAATTTGATGGTGTAACTTCAGAAGAGTTTGAAATCAAGAGTGGAGTTAAGCAAGGTTGTGATCTAGCTCCCACCCTCTTTGGGATATACTTTTCACTTCTACTGAAATATGCCTTTCGTGATCAGGATGGTGGTATATACATTCACTCACGCTCAGATGGCGGCCTCTACAATGCCCAGAGATTGAAGGCCAAGACCAAAATTAGAAGGATACTGATCAGAGAGTTGCTTTTTGCAGATGATGCTGTAATTACGACCACTCTGAGGAAGAATTACAACGTCCCCTATTGGCATTATCCAATACTTGTTCTGAATTTGGTTTAACGATTAGCAAAATGAAGACACATATTATGTAACAAGGTACCCATGGGGTACCATCAATCTTTATTGACGACGCCGAACTAGAGATAGAAGACCACTTTACATATCTAGGATCAGAGGTAAATGGCAAATTATCCCTAGATCAGGAAATCAACATCATTATTAGTAAGGCAGCAACAACAATAAACAGGTTAACAAAAAGAGTCTGGGAGAACAGAAAGCTAACTGCAAAGCATTAGTCCTTGTCTATCAAGCCTGTGTTTTTTGTACTCTTCTTTATGGCTGTGAAGCCTGGTCAACTTACACCAAGAGAAACGTTTAAACAGCTTTCATATGCAATGTCTGCGAAGAATCTGGATCTGTTGTAAGCAGCAGAGAAGTGCGTGGGCATTTACAGCCCGTTCAGCGGGCCGAACCGTTCAAGAATCCAGTGGTGCCCACTCTATGACCACGAGCAGCATGACGATGGAGGTGATGGCAGTAACACAGGCTTTCATATGGCTGGAATCACAGCATTATACCAACGTGTGTGTACTAAGTGATTCAATGAGCATGATTCAGAAGGTCGAAGCTGGATCTGAACGTAGACAGTGGACTGAGTCGCTGCGGAAGTCTGTTGCCCGTAAAGTCACCTTCATCTTCGCCCCGGGACATGCGGGAGTCGAGGGAAATGAACGAGCTGATAAACTGGCTGGCTCTGCACCCCCTGTAGATGGCCAGCCCATGGATCGTGCCGATGTTATTAACGTCCTCAAAGATATGGCGAGAACAGAAGACTTTGACGTCAGTGATTCCACATCGCTGTCCAGGATGAAAGACTTGGGAGTAAGAATCGGCACAGCCAGACGCGAGAGGTACATCGGGAAAACAAAGCGCCTCGTGAACCAACACAGAACTGGCACTATTAGCCACCTGACGCTGATGCATATGCTGGGGGGAGGATCTGAGCACCTATGGACATTTCCGGAGTGCAATGAAGATACCCCAACTGATAACTGGTAACTGGTAACTCGGTATTATGTGGCAAGACAAAATTATAAATACTGAAGTATTGGAGAAATCAGGTTGTGTGACGGTTTTTTCCATGCTCAGTCTTTGTAGACTTAGATGGATAGGGCACGTTAGGAGGATGGATGATGGTAGAATACCAAATGACATCTTTTTTGGTGAATTACAGATGGGTAAGAGATCTCGGGGTTGGCCTCTACTATGATACAAAGATGTGTGTAAGCGGGACATAATTGATACAGGCATAGATACTGCACATTGGGAGCAAGTCGCCACTGATCATGTTGCATGGAGGGCAAATATCAGAAATGAAATAAAGACAAATGAGAAAATGATTGCAGATAGGTCGCACACTGAGCTCATGAGACGTAAGATGGTGCGTGATGGTGAAATGACCATGTGTTCACATGCATCCATTGTGGACGAACTTGTTCTAAGCGAATTGATCTGATCATTCACATTCGCAGCCGCCATGGGTTAGGTTATTATGCCTTTTTGAATCACAATGTAACAAACTATCGTCAGTCAAGACGGAAAGTTGCCAATACAATACAATACCTGCATACATACTTACATCATTTACATAAACTCTCACAGTTATGTACCCACTCCATAACACACAAATACACACTCCCACGCATACACATATACTCACAATCACAAGCACACTAACACAAGTTTGCTTATACATACATACTCTCTTTCTTTCTCCATCTCTCTTTCTTTCTCCATGTCTCTTTCTTTCTCCATCTCTCTTCCTTCTCTCTCTCTCTCTCTCTCTCTCTCTCTCTCTCTCTCTCTCTCTCTCTCTCTCTCTCTCTCACATATCCACTCGCAATCACAAACACTAAATCATTCACTCATTCATAATCTTTCTCTCAAGAAAGAGAGAGAGAGGGGAGGAGAGAGAGAGAGAGAGAGAGAGAGAGAGAGAGAGAGAGAGAGAGAGAGAGAGAGAGAGAGAGAGAGAGAGAGAGAGAGAGAGAGAACGAACGAACGAACAAACTTTATTTTGAAGGGTAACAAATTGGGCACGCAGGCCCGTCTTACATTCGGCCCTTTCAATCACTCATCTTTCATTCATCAAATGTGCATGTTACATTAACATAGGGGGGAAAAAACATTGTCAAATGGATTTTGTAAGCATAAACAATGCATATTACGCATGATACATTCACATGAGAAAAAAAAAAAAAACATTGTCAAATGAAAGTTGTAAACATAAACAGTGCATATTGCAATGTTGTGAGACACATCCCCCATCCACCCTCATATCCCGCAGCCACCAACACATCCCCCACCCACCAAACCTCCCACACCCACCCACACATACCTCCACGCACTCACACAGACCCAGGCAAACATACATGCCGCCACCCACCCACTGATCCCCCACCCACACACATTTCCCCACCCACACACATATCCTCACACACCAAGAAGAAGAAGAAGAAGAAGAAGAAGAAGAAGAAGAAGAAGAAGAAGAAGAAGAAGAAGAAGAAGAAGAAGAAGAAGAAGAAGAAGAAGAAGAAGAAGAAAGAAGAAGAAGAAGAAGAAGAAGAAGAAGAAGAAGAAGAAGAAGAAGAAGAAGAAGAAGAAGAAGAAGAAGAAGAAGAAGAAGAAGAAGAAGAAGAAGAAGAAGAAGAAGAAGAAGAAGAAGAAGAAGAAGAAGAAGAAGAGAAGAAGAAGAAGAAGAGAGAAGAAGAAGAAGAAGAAGAAGAAGAAGAAGAAGAAGAAGAAGAGAAGAAGAAGAAGAAGAAGAAGAAGAAGAAGAAGAAGAAGAAGAAGAAGAAGAAGAAGAAGAAGAAGAAGAAGAAGAAGAAGAAGAAGAAGAAGAAGAGAAGAAGAAGAAGAAGAAGAAGAAGAAGAAGAAGAAGAAGAAGAAGAAGAAGAAGAAGAAGAAGAAGAAGAAGAAGAAGAAGAAGAAGAAGAAGAAGAAGAAGAAGAAGAAGAAGAAGAAGAAGAAGAAGAAGAAGAAGAAGAAGAAGAAGAAAGAAGAAGAAGAAGAAGAAGAAGAAGAAGAAGAAGAAGAAGAAGAAGAAGAAGAAGAAGAAGAAGAAGAAGAAGAAGAAGAAGAAGAAGAAGAAGAAGAAGAAGAAGAAGAAGAAGAAGAAGAAGAAGAAGAAGAAGAAGAAGAAGAGAAGAAGAAGAAGAAGAAAGAAGAAGAAGAAGAAGAAGAAGAAGAAGAAGAAGAAGAAGAAGAAGAAGAAGAAGAAGAAGAAGAAGAAGAAGAAGAAGAAGAAGAAGAAGAAGAAGAAGAGAAGAAGAAGAAGAAGAAGAAGAAGAAGAGAAGAAGAAGAAGAAGAAGAAGAAGAAGAAGAAGAAGAAGAAGAAGAAGAAGAAGAAGAAGAAGAAGAAGAAGAAGAAGAAGAAGAAGAAGAAGAAGAAGAAGAAGAAGAAGAAGAAGAAGAAGAAGAAGAAGAAGAAGAAGAAGAAGAAGAAGAAGAAGAAGAAGAAGAAGAAGAAGAAGAAGAAGAAGAAGAAGAAGAAGAAGAAGAAGAAGAAGAAGAAGAAGAAGAAGAAGAAGAAGAAGAAGAAGAAGAGAAGAAGAAGAAGAAGAAGAAGAAGAAGAAGAAGAAGAAGAAGAAGAAGAAGAAGAAGAAGAAGAAGAAGAAGAAGAAGAAGAAAGAAGAAGAAGAAGAAGAAGAAGAAGAAGAAGAAGAAGAAGAAGAAGAAGAAGAAGAAGAAGAAGAAGAAGAAGAAGAAGAAAGAAGAAGAAGAAGAAGAAGAAGAAGAAGAAGAAGAAGAAGAAGAAGAGAAGAAGAAGAAGAAGAAGAAGAAGAAGAAGAAGAAGAAGAAGAAGAAGAAGAAGAAGAGAAGAAAGAAGAAGAAGAAGAAGAAGAAGAAGAAGAGAAGAAGAAGAAGAAGAAGAAGAAGAAGAAGAAGAAGAAGAAGA
>JACEFZ010013118.1:40000-80000 GCA_014155875.1 Cepaea nemoralis
TACCTATTTTAGACAGATTTGGACGACAACCAAGGCGAAATTAAACTTTAAAAACAAACAACTCTCCTTTGAATGAGAGATTCGAACACATATCCTGTGGGCTTGCAGGAAAGCGTGCTAACTCTTTGTGTACCGTACGTACACCGAACTAGTCCCAGACAGACGCCATATTGACCACCCCACTTAGCGTGAGTTACTTTCATGTCCTTTACAGGACGATGCAATCAGCCCCATCATATTGACATGGAGTCTTCGTGGCAAAGTGGTCAAGCCGTTTAACTCGGGCTCCGAAGGTTGTGGGTTCGATTCCGGCCGCGTCCTTCGGTTCACGAGTTAAATTTTTCGGAGACTCATGTGGGTAGTCGCTAGAGCCACGGAGATCGTGCTTTGTGCGACGCTTTCCGCGCTGCGGAAAGAGACCGAGCCGTATGGGATAAAACCCGGAGCAATGAAGTCAATCCTGGCGACTTTTAAGCGACTTTTTTTTTATCATATTGACCTGTTTGCTATTTGCTAGGTAATATTTACCTTCAGTAGCTTGCCTGCCATTGCTTTCTGAACAACCGACACTCATATTATCGTATTCATTGCAAGTCTCCCGCAGCAGATTTCAAGCCCTCGAATCTGTGTGTCGGGGAATTGTGTTCACTAACCCCTCTACACATACCTGACAACCCAAGTCATCATTTCCACAAGTCTAGCGAACGTAAGAAGAAGAAGAATGTCAACAAGTCGCTTCTGATAATCTGTGTGGTCCAGTTATACGTGGATCTATAGCAGCGAGTTTCAACTTGCCGTCATCAGTCATACCCCTGAATTTACTCATGAAAATACTATCAGCATTAATGCCCCTGAATTTTCTCACGAAAATGCTGTCAGCAGTCATGCCCCCAAATTTTCTCACGAAAATGCTGTCAGCAGTAATGCCCCTGAATTTTCTCACGAAAATGCTGTCAGCAGTAATGCTCCTGAATTTTTTTTTATGAACATGCTATCAGCAGTAATGCCCTTGGATTTACTCATGAACATGCTATCAGCAGTAATGTCACAGAATTTACTCGTGGAATTGCTATCAACAATCATGCTCTGAATTTACTCATAAAAAAACGAATTTGCAAAATAGGCTGTTTTAGAACATTCCTCACTAAGTGTGAGCCGACTGCTTTCAGAAATTTATCAACGTACAGTGAGTTTATAGAAAACAATATAAAACAAGAAGACGTAATGCAGCTTACACAATTATGAAAAGACAGGACGTGGCGGCGGCTAGCCTTCATCAGCAAACAGATACACAAAACACAACATGTACACACGGAGAAAACATTGTCGTGAGCACATTAAGGCATAATATAAAACTTCAGTAAGCCGAATACAAGAATATAAACATATATGACAACCAACAGGACAAAATCGTACACTGAACTGCAGTTATAAACACAGTTAAAGTATGAATAAAATGAGTGGAACTGCATAAAAGATGTGGACATGTAAACAACATAACAGTGAGATATTAGGCGTTAAATCACGGCAATTTTAACAGCTTTCCCGTAGTTGTGTAAGCTATAACAATAAATACACTGGCTTCGCCGTGTCACACATGTGCACATACACACTACTCCACCAAGCACAGACTATCCCAATCATAACATCCATGCTCGGCCGTGACTGCTGTGCGGCTGTACAGCTGTAAGTCAAAGTATAGGACTCATATACACGCTTTGGGCACATGGTGCGGGTCCCAGATTTGTATAAACCAACCAACACTCAGAATGGGATATGGTCGGTACCACGCGGGCCGTCTTTATTTCCCAGATATTTCCTGGCGCGCATGCCAGTATCCACCTGTTACAACAATGTTACATGTCGCTTGCAGGTAGGTGTCATCTACCCCTGATGATTGTCAGAGCAATTGTGCGTTGGGTAGTTTGCCATTGCTTTTTGAACGAGAGGTCAACTGACCGGTGTGTAGCTATTCTTCCCTAATCGCATATCCTTTACAGGAGGTTGCAGTCAAACCCAGCATGTTTTGGCTATTTGTAATTTCTTGTAAAATTTACGTTTAGTAGTTTGCCTTTGCTTTCAGAACGACCGGCACTCATACCGTTTTATAAAAAAAACAACAATGCAATGCGGTCGGCTGTCAAATTGCCCGCAGCTGTGTTTCAAACGCGGTCTGCGGGATTACGAACTGCGTCCGTAACCCCTTGATCATATTACAGAACATAAATGAATCTAAAATATTCACAAGAATGTCTTCTCGTTGTGAATGTAAATACTGAAGACAAGAGATAAATTACACAATTTATTGCCTCGCATATTTCGCTGTATCCGAGACATAGCTAAGTGTGTCAGGCAATAACATGTGCAATATTTTGTTTGTGATTTCAATACTCAGAGACATATTTTGGATTGTCAGATCAGTTTTTCACATTCCCCTAATTTAAATTCCCGATCTCTTGTCTCGACAATGAAGAATTTGATGGATATTTTAAATTGTGTACGTGTCTGTCCTTTTCCCAGTTTTCTTGTTGCATTTATATTATTTCATAGTGTGATCGTTTGATTGTGAGGTGTGTTGAGGATTTACCGCCAATGACTACTTTGGGAACGCGATATAATTTACACATTGAATGAATAATTAAATAATTTTATGTACCACCGAGTGAACTAAAGTGGAGCGAAATTTATGCAAGAGACAATATTTTAGAAGTAGATAATTCATAAATAAATATACATGTCCTCTTTGACGCTTATAGAAGTAGACTATAGAAGTAGGGACCAGAGGACGCACTAGACAACATAAAAATAGACAACATAAAAATAGACAACATAAAAATTGACAACATAAATATTGACAACATAAATATTGACAACATAAAAATGGAAAGCTATCTCTGTCCTAACTGCAGCTTTCAATGTTTATGTTGTGTACTGCGTCTCTGTCGGCTCCGTGGCCAAGAGGTTACGGGCGTAGTTCGTGATCCCGCATACCCGAGTTCGAAACACATCTGCGGGCGATTTGGCAGCAGACCGCATTGCGTTTGATTTTACGAAATGACATGGGTGCCGGCCGTTCAGAAAGCAATGGCAAACCACTGAACATAAACTTGCCAAGAGATCACAACAGAAAATAAAATTCTGGTGTTGACTGCAACGTCCTATACTGGATATGCAACTAACTTTTTTTTAAACTAACTGCGTCTAAACCTCTATGAACGCCACTCATATACTTGTGTGTTTATTTATGAACTGTCTTAGGTGCCCCTGAAGGTTCCCCAATTGATATTTCTGTGTAATACAGATATAGTCAATAAATATCAAGCGAAAGAAAGAAGACCAGGAATATTAATGAATAATACGGCATTTTATATCTACAAACGTATCTTCTTTTGTCTCTGGCTGACCACGATCACATAACAAACGACCTTTTTCTTTCTGAAGACGGAGACTATTGTGTTGTTACTATGTTTTTATTTGTTGTACAACTTGCCCCGTTTCTTTAAATCAGTGTGGAACTGGTTAAAACAAACAACAATCTTGCAAATCTATGTTGCTTTTGTCCGTAGTTAAATTTTCTATTAAATGCCTTCGTTTAAAATTCATATCTGCAACCGAAATATTTTTTGTGAAACTAAAAACATTTGAACAATGGTGCACCATACACTTTAACATTAATTAATGACAATATATCGAAATATGATAGTGAACGACTTCTCATAGATTTTAGCATTAATTGTTCACAATTGGCTGGGATATGATATTGAAGAACGGTTTTCCATAGATTTTAGAATTAATTATTAACATCATGATGATGATCATCATCAACTTCGTTTGCTGTTAATAGGTGGGAGGAATACTTATTAATTGTTCACAATTAGTTGAAATATGATATAATGTGTAAACATTTGACAGTTATGCAATTAGTGAATGTCAGTTTACTGTGCTTCTAATCGTATGTCGTACCCATCTGAACAGAAACTGTCAGTATTTCTCTTTAGTCATTCGAATTTAATTCTTCTTCGTAAGCAGAACATATACGTTCCCCCTATTTTTTTTAAAAGTAGAACAATGTGTCCCAAGAAGTTATGTCAAATCTGAGAGAGTATTTTCTCAACCCATCGCAACATCATCTTACAACAATAAGCGAGTATTTTCACAACCCATTGCAACATCATCTTACAACAATCAGCGAGTATTTTCACAATCCATGGTAACATCATCTTACAACAATAAGCGAGTATTTTCACAATCCAAGGTAACCATCATCTTACAAAAATGCAAAAGGCCCTCATACACCAAAAGTCGCCCCACACACGCCCTAAGATGTAATCACTAAATGGTTAGTTAGTTAGTTAGTCTTTCCTCTTGAGCCTAAGTCGGCGCATAGGGCAGAAGTCATGGCTCTCCATGTCTTGCGGTTCGCTGCTACCTGTTGTAGGTCCTGGATGTTCACTTGGCCGTTGAATGATCCTTCTCTGATGATGGTTCTACGCACGGTCTCTCTTGGACTTCCCCGTTTTCTTTTCCCTACTAAATGGTGCCAGGGCCATATTTATATACCAGCCGACACACTATCGCCGCCTTTACTTTCCATAACATTCCATGGCACCTACTGTAGGCTGTGTCCACCTGGGTGCCAGGATTAATTAAAAATAAACAAACAAAAAAAATCCGGCTCCATGGGGATTCTAACACACATCCAACGAGCCTGCAGGAAAAGCTAGCTGGCAAAGCTCTACTGCGGGTCGCACAACATAATGTAAGCGACAAGAACATATCTCCAACACACGTTTCCTTATCGAGATGTTTCACAGGTTGTTTGTCATTTGCAGGACTTTGTGTTCAACCCCATTTTGATTTTCTGGGCAATTTTGCATTCAGTAGTTTGCCATTGCTTTATGAATGTGAAGTCAGCGTTAAAGTCCAACTGTCCAGTGTACTGACGGAACCCACAACCTCAGCGCACAGGAAGTTCAAGCACGGGCGAGTTCAGACTCTCGGCCACGCTAAACGTATAGTTATACATCTGTTCTATACAGTGTTAAGCTTCTCGGCTACGATAAACGTATAGTTATACATCTGTTATATACAGTGTTAAGCCTCTCGGCCACGCTAAACGTATAGTTATACATCTGTTCTATACAGTGTTAAGCTTCTCGGCCACGCTAAACGTATAGTTATACATCTGTTCTACACAGTGTTAAGCTTCTCGGCCACGCTAAACATATAGTTATACATCTGTTCTATACAGTGTTAAGCTTCTCGGCCACGCTAAACGTATAGTTATACATCTGTTCTACACAGTGTTAAGCTTCTCGGCCACGCTAAACGTATAGTTATACATCTGTTATATACAGTGTTAAGCCTCTCGGCCACGCTAAACGTATAGTTATACACCTGTTCTATACAGTGTTAAGCCTCTCGGCTACACTAAATGCATGGTTATACATCTGTTAAATACAGAGATAAATTCTCGGCTACGCTAAACGTATAGTTATACATCTGTTCTACACAGTGTTAAGCTTCTCGGCCACGCTAAACGTATAGTTATACATCTGTTCTATACAGTGTTAAGCTTCTCGGCTTCTCTAACATATAGTGTATACATCTGTTCTATACAGTGTTAAGCACTTCTCGTCCTACGCTAAACGTATAGTTATACATCTGTTCTATACAGTGTTAAGCTTCTCGGCCACGCTAAACGTATAGTTATACATCTGTTCTACACAGTGTTAAGCTTCTCGGCCACGCTAAACGTATAGTTATACATCTGTTATATACAGTGTTAAGCTTCTCGTCTACGCTAAACGTATAGTTATACATCTGTTCTATACAGTGTTAAGCTTCTCGGCTACGCTAAACGTATAGTTATACATCTGTTCTATACAGTGTTAAGCTTCTCGTCTACGCTAAACGTATAGTTATACATCTGTTCTATACAGTGTTAAGCTTCTCGGCTACGCTAAACGTATGGTTATACATCTGTTCAATACGGAGTTAAGCTTCTCGTCTACGCTAAATGCATGGTTATACATCTGTTCTATACAGTGTTAAGCTTCTCGGCTACGCTAAACGAAGAGTTATACAACCGTTCTATACAGTGTTAAGCTTCTCTGCTACGCTAAACGCATAGTTATACATCTGTTCTATATAGTGTTAAGCTTCTCGGCTACGCTAAACGTATAGTTATACATCTGTTCAGTAGAGTTACAAGCGTATATACATATAATTCTTTGTTAAAATAAATGTTGTATGTCCTTTGCAATCAACTCCAGGTTGATGTTCTAGGCAATACTACTTGCAGAAGTTTCCAAATTTTTTTTCTGAGCGACTAGTCATCGTTTAAGTTTGTGCGCCGTCAGCGCACAAGAAGTTTAAAGACGAGAGCGATAAAATCCCTTGACAACGCCAGTATATGTAAGCATACACTACTACTACTACTACTACTACTACTACTACTACTACTACTACTACTACTACTACTACTACTACTACTACTACTACTACTACTACTACTACTACTACTACTACTACTACTACTACTACTACTACGACTACTACTACTACTACTACTACCACTGCTGCTGCTGCTGCTTCTGCTGCTGCTGCTGCTGCTACTACTACTGCTGCTAATTCTACTATATCCTATTAAAAATTAATATAATGTTAAAAAAAATCCTGGAAATAAGAACATTTAAACTTAACTTTCAGCTAAGAAAGATATAAATATACAATTCTGTACCTAGCCAGCAAAAATATCGCGTTCATCATCGCTGTTTTCTAGCCCAAAACGAAGGCTCCCGTCGAAACAATCTCCAATGGCTTCTTTAAGTTGTCAGCAAGGGTGATACGCTTGTTCATGTTTCAGATCGCAGATTTTATCCGCAGTAGAATTGATCCAATATACACAATGCCACAATTTCATCAGACTGACCAGGTAAATAGATTATCAGACTGGCCGTGTAAATAGAGCATTACCTTATCCATGTAAACATAATATCACAATATCCGTGCAAATAGAACATCACAGGGCCATGTAAAAGCAACACTACACTGCCCATGTAAATAGATAATCACACTGCACATGTAAATGGAACATCACACTGCCCATGTAAATATAACATCACATTGCCCATCGAAATAGAACATCACACGCCCATATTATTACAACATCTCACTGCCCATGTAAATATAACATCACATTGCCCATCGAAATACAACATCACACTCCCATATTATTACAAAATCACACTGCCCATGTAAATAGAACATCACACTGCTCATGTAAATGAAACATCACACTGCTTATGTACATAGGAAATCACTGCCCATGTAAATAGAACATCATTCTGCTCATGTCAATAGAACATCACACTGTCCATGTAAATGGAACATCACACTGCTCAAGCAAATATAACATCACATTGCCAATGTAAATAGAACATCGAACTCCCATATTATTACAACATCACACTGCCATTGTAAATACAACATCACACTGCTCATGTAAATACAACACCCCAATGCACATTTAAATAGAACATCACAATGCCCATGTTAATAGAACAACACGCTGCCCATGTAAATAGAACATCTCACTGCCCATGTAAATAGAAAATCTCACTGCACATGTAAATACAACATCACCGGTGAGGACCGGGATGCATTTCCCGTGGACTTCTAGTAATAAAATTTCCCCTTGGTCTCTGGGTAGTGAGATCGGACGCCCATGTGTATTGTTGCGCACGTAAAAAATCCCTTGGCAGTTGGAAATTGAGAAAGAGTAGCCTAACGGCGCTGCCCGGGCAAAATTTCGAGTTAAAAATCTACCCAAAGTATTTCAGGATCCTCGCCGGTGCTACGGATTTCGTGCACTGAGCTGAGTTTACCAGACTCAGGTTTAAGTTAGGAGGAGAACGGAGCACTTATGGGTTACACCCGTGTGCCGTGATGTTGATCCATCAACTAAACTAAAGTAAACTAATACAACAGCACACTACTCATGTAAATAGAACATCACATTGCTCATGTAAATAAAACATCATACACCTCATGTAAATACAGCATCATACTGCTCATGTAAATATATCATACCACTGCTCATGTAAATACAACATCACACTGCCCATGTAAATAGAACATCACACTGCACATGTATCTAGAACATCACACTGCCCATGTAAATACAACATCACACTGCCCGTATAAATACAACATCACACTGCCCATGTAAACAGAACATCACACTGCCCATGTAAATACAACATCACACTGCCCATATAAATACAACATCACACTGCCCATATAAATACAACATCACACTGCCCACGTTAATAGAATATCACACTGCCCATGTCAATGGAACATCACACTGCCCATATAAATAGAACATCACACTGCCCACGTAAATAGAATATCACACTGCCCATATAAATACAACATCACACTGCCCATATAAATACAACATCACACTGCCCACGTTAATAGAATATCACACTGCCCATGTCAATGGAACATCACACTGCCCATGTAAATACGACATCACACTGCCCATATAAATACATCACACTATCCATACAAAATACTGATTAATTTACTTACTGACTGACTGATTTACTTACAGACTGATTTATTGACTGAATCATTTACTGACTGACTGATTTTTTGACTGACTTATTTACTCACTGACTGATTTAATTGCCAACTGACTGATTAACTAACTGACTGATTTACTTACTGACTGACTGATTTACTAACTGATTGATTTACTTACAAACTGACTGATTTACTGACTGACTGTTTACTGACTGACTGTTTACTGACTGACTGATTTATTAACTGACTGATTTACTAACTGACTGATTTACTTATTAAATGGCTGATTCACTGACCGACTGTTTACTGACTGACTTATTTACTCACTGAACGATTTACTTACTAAATGGTTTACTTACTTACTGACTTATTTACTGACTGAGGACTTACTGACTAACTGATTTACTGACTGACTGATTTACTTACTGAATGATTTACTAACTGACTGATTTACTGACTGACTGATTTACTTACTGACAGACTGATTTACTTACTGACCGACTTTCTTACTTACATTTAATCCACGCGTTTCTTAACCCCCAAATTTGTATGTTTCCTAACAAAGCCTGCAGATAAACTTGTATATTGTAGTTTTATATGTTACTGTACATGAAGGTGTCTTGGACATATTAATTTGTTGCCCTCCCTCTTCTACCCCTGCCGTGCCGTGGTAACTTGCCATCTGTACATGAAGGTGTCTTGGACATATTCGTTTGTTGCCCTCCCTCTTCTACCCCTGCCGTGCCGTGGTAACTTGCCATTTGGCATGCATATTTCCCGAAGTTTGTTTTGTTATTTTGCGCTTGCGTGCTTTGAACTCAAGCGTAGTCCATAGACATGCGACGACCTCTGGTGTGCTGGACTAAATTTTGCATGTGGATTAGTTTTCCCTATTACCAGTGTCCCTCGCCATCAGGCGAATCCACTCCAACTTCAGAGGTACTTGTAATTTACGTCCCCGAGTCAAGGACGAGAAGTCAACTTTCTAAGTCCAACTGATCGGTGTATGAAATGAGCGGTGAATGAAATGACTCTAATGGTTTCTTGTTAGACAAGGTTCGTCAGTCTTCTTCGCCTGTTTTCTCTTTCTAAGAGAGTGTGACACATCGGGTTGTGTACCTCAGAGGTCACGTGTCCGACGTCATCATATATTTCTGCCAGGTCTACTTCCACCCACTCTGTGGCTAAGGGACAGTGAACGCGGTTTGGCTATCCCGAAATGCAAGGCATGGAGTCAGCTACAGGCCATTTGGGAGCAGATCGGTATGTGTCGGTTTTCACAAAAGCATGAATGTCGGTCGTTCAGAAAGCAATAGCATACAACTGAACGTAAAAATGCCTACAACATAACCAACAGTTAATAAATGATGAGATTGAATGCAAGGTCCTGTAAAGGACATATACTTAATTTATGTCTATTTTCCTTTAAACGGGTTACAATTCAGTTTTGTAGACTCTATCTACCGCGGGTAGGCTGTCTTAACTAATATTTCCAGGGTGGTTGCCTTGAGGCCTGCTCTTTGCTATTTCCCGCTGCCTTTGGGGTTTCCACACTTATCTGTCTAATTCTGTCCTTATCCGCGCGGGCTGAGTATCCAGACCTCACTACCCAAGAGATGGGGTGTCGCCTGATATTGTTAGAAACCAATCCTTTATTTTTTTGTTTTTAATGCGAAACACTGTGCTGGGTTTAGAACGCGGTAGGTTTGGAACCTGGGGTGGGTGCCGTATTTCTGAACCACGTCTCATCTATATCACTCAAATATGATCCATCCAACAGAAGACAGAAGCAACGGGTGCTGAGATAACGTAGTGGCTAGGATACCGGTCCTTTAGTTATGAGTTCGAATCCGCATTGGCCGGATGTTAGCATTGACACGGGCTCTCAGGTCGACCCAGCCTTGACTGCGTATCCAGGAATGCCTCAGGAGGTAAAGTCAACAGGCGAGATACTGATCACAACGCACACTGACCACACCACACCACACACGGACCACACCACACACTGAACACACCACACACTGACCACACCACACACTGACAACACCACACCATACATTGACCACACCACACCACACTCGGACCACACCACACACGGACCACATCACACACGGACCACACCACACACGGACCACACTACACCACACTCGGACAACACCACACCACAGAAAGACCACACCACACACGGACCACACCACACCAAACACGGACCACACTGTGACAAAACCGCCGGGGCTTGGTCTGGTTTGCCACGATAGATACAATCCCCTGCCTTTGCTCCAACCACCTCAATAGCACTCTACATCTACCAGGCCCCACACAAGCCGGGACAGCTTAACCTTCCCTCCCTCACCTAGGGTTCCAAACCCCAAGGGGGCTCGGACCAGACACCAGTCATATCACTGCACAAAGTCATAGCTAAGAGAACAAAAATTTAATTCTGAACTACGTCAACCACAACACAGAGAAGGATGGCTGAAAGCCAGACTAGAAGAACTATGTACAAGATCAAAGACGCAGATGAGTATTCATCATGGAGGCGGACGATAGCTCGTGCGGTTGTCCAGTCGTGGTAGCGACTCACCCAGGCTCCTCCAGTGGACTGGAACTCCAAGGACTGCTGCCTCTCCAAAGTTCCCTCTTCACACAGAGAACCAAGCAAGGGCTGATCAAGCGCAGTACCACTGCCTGACTGACACTGCACCGATGAACAAGGCTCCTTCCTTGCTGTCGTCCTATTTAACTCGTCACACTCCTGATGAAGTCTGGGCCGACCCTAGCATATTAGCGGTCTCCCACTTGCAGAAAAAGTACATGTAGCACCGTCTCAAAATACACAAGAGCCAGGTCACTCTTCTATCTCATAAGTGACCCACACACTGATATGTCACCTACACAATGAGCGGTTGCTCCACACGAACACACAATGTCACTGGTAAAGTCTATTGGGTGACTATAACACTTCACCTTGATTTCATGTCCCTGGACAAATAGATCTTCACACAGTCTCATGTAACTACCCTGATCAATGGGTAGTAATCACAAACTAGCATACACTGTCAACAATTCACCACGATGGCATGAGGTAGCTCCCTACCTTAACAAACATTGTCAACAGTTCATCACGTTGGCATGAGGTAGCTCCCTACCTTAACAAACATGTCACTCTGGTGTTCCCACCAATGTTGTAATCAATGTCCTAGTTCACTGGACCACATGTTGGCTTCAGAAAGGTAACCAATGTAGAAACACTATTTAAGCATATATTATACACGGTGTCCCCTGACAACCCAGCCGGGTCAGAAGCATATTACACAGGCCATGGTGACCGGTATCAATGATCACTCTGCTCAACTGGAAAGTTCACTACCTTGCAATCACCAAGGTGTACACTGAGGTTGAATGTCACCAGTGCTCACTGGCTTGAATCACCAGACGTTTCAGTGTTGGATCCTCTACAGGATCGGATGACACTCGTCGGACTCTTGACGGAGGTCCTAACCTAGACCTACCGACTTATTCAGCACTCAGCTCCTTTCAACATTGATCTCGCAGAATCAGATGACCACTCCCAGTATGGCCTCAATCAATCTTCTGGATAGGCACTGGAATGAGTGGGCCCATAGAGCTCATGGTGAAGCTCTTGAATCTTCTTCTGTATAGTAATAACAGATCCTGAAACACGGAGAGGTTGGTGTGAGTACTCAACTACAACAAAGACTACTAGCATCTCCACCCCGTCACCTGCCTCTCAGACATTCCTCATGTCTACCAACATGAGTATGAAATCATCACATCATAGATCTACTTAGTCACTATAATATATAGGCATAATGATGGTAGAAAAAGCAATAGCACACCTGTTCAGTCAAGTAACACTTCTGGGCTACATATAACCCCTAGCACCAGAGTCGACTGTATGACTCTGTCAAGCATCCTTCGCCTGGTGCCAGTCCAATCCGGTTTCATCTTCCATCATCAATCAACATATACACTTACTTTCCTTTCAGTGTAGGGATTACTGTATCGAGAAGGTGTCCAGCCGGACATCTCCTTCCTGACAGACTCATCAATTCATCAATCCCTTAACCCATGGACTGATCAATTACACACATTAATAACTATATGCCCATAATGAATTATACTCTTGATAATTCATTACTATAGCATTAACCAAGGAGAACTCATGACTTGTTACACTTAAATAACAAACTCATATCACAGCCATAGTGTCAGGTCTGGGATCCCTGCCCCAGATCCTGAGTTGCCCTTGTATTCACTGACTATCTTTCAGGTCAGTCATACCTGTGCCGGTCGAGCACAGCTGTGGTGGCCATCCACCATTACACTTTCCCACAGCTACGGTGGGTCCCGTGTACCTTGTCCCGTGACGACTTAAGTCACGTCATCCAATGTAGCAAACCTCCAGACTCCACTACCAAACTTTGACTCCACCTTTTTGGGGGGGATTATTCTTCTCATATCCTACTACTTCACGGCAGTACTCCAAGTACTCCATGAACCGAATCAGGGTTCCAGAAGAGTAGAATATTAGAGACAGAAACGGTTAGGTTCAAACCTCGATCTATCTAGACACCACGGCCTCGAATTACGGAGTGCCGCTTCACCCTCGATCGGGTATGTTCACTCTTCGGATCTGCACGATCGCATTGGGTCGGACCTATTACCAATCAGGTTGGGCGTACCGGCCTACCTCCCGCTGCCTAGACAAACGTAAGATGGAACATGCACGGTCATCATAGCGGACGGACATGACAACAAGCAGTAACTATAGTATCATGAATACCTTCTATCAACTGTTATCCTATCGATGCAACACCATTCGGCTTACGCGGAATAACACGGCTATCTGCACACAGCAAATACACCACTGCTGATCTCACCTTGATTCCTCGAAAAATCACCACCACTGATAGAACAATTAAGTTACCATTCTAATGTCACGAAGCACATTCAACATCTTTAATAATAAGCTCTACCTTATCATTTACAGCGTCATGCATGTTGATGTAATGACTGACAAACTGTCGCCTTGCCTGCGTAATTAATAAACCAAACCAGTAACTGCTACACACTGTAAAGCACATCGTTCGGCCTATTTTATGTACACACCACTCGCTGTGGAATACGGCTTGCCCCGTCAGGTAACACATTACCTCGCTGATCGATAACGCCTACTTAAATATGCAACCGCCAACTGTAACGGATAACTCAATTTTGCGACGGCAATTAATTCATTCCGGGAACTCAGCACGGCATCACGACAACAATTAAATAATAGAATAAGTATTTCAACTAACCTGTGATTGAAGAATCACAACCTTGACTGCAGATGTCCGCACTGGCCGCGATTATTGACATCAAAATTACATCAGCCTGTTGGCTGCGATCTGTTCACGCTGAGATTCGGTGGGCGACTGACCCCGACAATGTCAGTGCGCCGTCCACTCGCCTACACGGGCCGCGTGACTTTCATGACTCATGAAGAAAACCAGAGTCACGATAAGTTCCACCAACCCGTGCTGCCTGAAGCACTCGTGAACTTAGAGCTATTTCCCACGTACGCACTTGAGGGAACATTCTAGATTGTTCTATAAATAACAAGAATAGCTCCGCCCAGCACGACGTTTCTAGGGAAATCCCCTATTAATTGATATTAATTTCAAGGGAGACCAACGCCTCGCACTCCCTTTAAAGGGCTATTATGCAGAGATATGCCGATCTGTAGGCGTTTCGTCACATAGGCCCCCACTTAAGATGGTCGACCCTGTCGAACTCACTAGACAAAGATCGGTCTGAACTCTGAACCTCTACTCTATCAAGATTGGATTCCCAGGAAAAGACGTTCCATAACATTCACTTTCCCTGGGGAGATCCACCAGAATGGTAGGGATGCTGGATCACCAACCACCGCCTCAAACATACGTTATCTCCAGCGATTAGGCCCGAAACGTAACGGCCTGGTGATTGGCTTACAGGATCTGTCTACACTGGACTGTTCCGCATCCACCTGGTGTAGGCCATCGGTTACCTTACTGAGGGTTCGTTCGTCCCTTCCGACAATAGGATATGTCCTATCCCGACTAGGCATCACCCTCGTGGACTGTTCGCGGATGTCGACCGAAATGAATGGTCGCTTACTCCAGGTTCGTCTGGAGTACCCTTGCTCCTGCCTTCTCTCCCGCGAGTAAGGACAGTGAGCCTGTCGGCGTATCGAGTCACCCGACGATCCCGTCGTGCCAGATGTGACTTCGCCTGTCCGACCTCGATTCCCAGTGTGCTTAACACCATGGGCCTCTTCCCGACGGAGCCTGTTCGCCCTAACCACGGTTGAACGCTCAGGAGACCGCAGACCCTCCCCACAGGATGTACTGCGTAGGACTGAGTCTTCCTCGCCCTCGTCTGGACCCAGAACCGAATCTAGCGCGATGGTAGTCGCACTACTTTGTGGAGAAACTACCTCGGACCTCTCCAAATTCTGAAGGAGAGTACAATGGAACTTACGCAATTCCCCGCGGACCTTCACCTCATACGTGGATCGGGACATTATCCGTTCCACAGGAAAAGGGCCCTGCCATCCGAGTTCGAATTCCGCCCCCTCGATTGGGAGAAGCGCGAGAACCCTATCTCCAATCTGCAGAGATAAACCGTTTCTGGTCCTGTGCTTTGGTGCTGCCAGACAACACTTTGGGCACGACCGGATATATCTCCGCACGTCGCCTGTCATTCCAGGCCAGTGGTAGTGGCTGGAAAGACACTGGACTGTTGCCCCCACATCCGTATGTCCGGTTAAGGATAAGGTATGCACTCTATGTATCAAGCGGGATCTGTAGTCAGTAGGGACTACCATCTGACCGTACTGGCTATCCCCTTGCCCGGCTCTACGATAAAGCAACCGGTTTTCTACATAGAACTGACCCGGAGTTGGCGGGTCAGAGCTTTGGGACACCTCCAGTAAGTAAGGACGCAAAGTCTGGTCCCTACTTTGAGCACTGCTCACTAACCTCGCAAGAGAATGGTCTATTTCCTTACCACGCTGCCTTTCTCCATCCTTAGCCCTGGCCTGCCTAGCGCTCACTAGACAATGTTCCCTGGGGTCCCCCAGGAATACATGCGGACGACCGAGGATCAAAGGGTAAATAGGATCAGGCAGCACAGCCGCCTGGATGCTACCCGTAACATACCTGCACCGAATGTCAATCCGAGCAATCGGCAAGTCCATAGCTACGGAGCTCCTCATGGCCAGCTGAAATTCTCTTGTCTCGCCGGTGAGCTGCCCTGGGCTCACAAGGTGGGATGAGATTACAGCTTCAAACTGTAATCCTGTATCGTATAGACATTCCACCTGCTTCCCATTCACCTCTATCGTTTCGATCACAGGTGATTTCTCAGACTTAGGTTTCTCCCGACCCTTAGGTGTGGTCTCGCAAGGTCTACCTCTATTAGAGGCGAGACACGCAAAGTGCAAGTCCTTTGGCTTCCTCAGACAATCTACAGTATTATGGGAAGGAGACTTACAGTGCTTACACCACCTCTTACTCCACTTCCGTTTTGGGGAGGCGGGAGGGCTTTGCTTATCGGGTTTCTTACCAAAGTCTTTTACCACAGGATCTGCTACATTGGATGATTCTTTGGGACCTTTGGTCTTGGGCTTCTGATCAAGCCCCTTCTGCCTTTTCTGTGACTCAGTCTGACTGGAATCCCCAGTCTCACCATAGACTTCCACATACCTTTCAGCTAACTTATTTACTATGTCTAGCCTTTCCGCCCCATTTTCCCCTAAGAAATTCCTTAAAGGCTTGGACATCTGCATCTTCATTTGATCCACCACCATCAACTCTCTCAGACTCTCATAATCCTCTTTGAAATTGGCCAAGGCCATCCATTTCAACAGGTATGAGTTCAGCCTCACACTATAGGCCGAGAACATCTCACCTGGTTCTCTCTTGGAAGTTCTGAACCTCCGCCTGTACGCATGGGCTGTCATTTCGAATCTTTTCAAAAGAGCCGATTTCAGGGTTGGATAATCATTTTCCATCCCTGGGGGAAGACGCGCATACACTTCGTACGCGGTGCCACGGAGTCCCTGTGAAAGCTTAAGATTCCAGCGCTCAGGCTCTAAACCCATCGCTTTACACATTGCCTCGAACTTCTCTAAGAATTGATCTATCTTCTCTTGGTCCGGTTCAAATGGTGGAAACGGCCATTTCATAGCATGGTAAGCTGGTCTGCTGGCTACTGATGAGCTAGGTAAAGCTACTCCACCTACTGCTCCCTCAGACTCACCAACAGATTTAGCCTCTACCTCAAGTTGCTTCATACGGAACTCATGTTCCATTTCCAACTTCCTAGCATCTAATTTCTTAGACTCTAGGTCAGCTGCCAGTTTTTGTGCCTGTTGGTCTGCCACCAACTTTTGCTCTTCAAGTGCTACCTTTCGAGCTTCAAGCTCAATTTCTGACTTTCTTCGCTCCCTCTCTTCTGCTCTGAAGTCTCTCTCGACTTCCAGTACATAGGCTTTGAACTCCTCACCTTCCAATCCCATCTCAGTTGCAGATGCCCGCACCTTAGCTAAATCTAAAGTACGAGTAGCCATGTTTAGTGTAACTTAGTATCAGTATAGATATGCAATACTCAATCACAATGCTAACTGTTCTCCAACCAACACTGTAACTATGTATCTATACTAACTAACTAAATGTCTGTCCACGTCGAAGAGAAAGGTATCAGTAGCCCTACTCGTCAAGTAGACAACAGGTATAGGACAGATGACACTATAACCTATTCCTACGAGATGTCAGAACAAAGAGAAGATCCCGGACGAGCCCCCACTCTATCTTGTGACAAAACCGCCGGGGCTTGGTCTGGTTTGCCACGATAGATACAATCCCCTGCCTTTGCTCCAACCACCTCAATAGCACTCTACATCTACCAGGCCCCACACAAGCCGGGACAGCTTAACCTTCCCTCCCTCACCTAGGGTTCCAAACCCCAAGGGGGCTCGGACCAGACACCAGTCATATCACTGCACAAAGTCATAGCTAAGAGAACAAAAATTTAATTCTGAACTACGTCAACCACAACACAGAGAAGGATGGCTGAAAGCCAGACTAGAAGAACTATGTACAAGATCAAAGACGCAGATGAGTATTCATCATGGAGGCGGACGATAGCTCGTGCGGTTGTCCAGTCGTGGTAGCGACTCACCCAGGCTCCTCCAGTGGACTGGAACTCCAAGGACTGCTGCCTCTCCAAAGTTCCCTCTTCACACAGAGAACCAAGCAAGGGCTGATCAAGCGCAGTACCACTGCCTGACTGACACTGCACCGATGAACAAGGCTCCTTCCTTGCTGTCGTCCTATTTAACTCGTCACACTCCTGATGAAGTCTGGGCCGACCCTAGCATATTAGCGGTCTCCCACTTGCAGAAAAAATACATGTAGCACCGTCTCAAAATACACAAGAGCCAGGTCACTCTTCTATCTCATAAGTGACCCACACACTGATATGTCACCTACACAATGAGCGGTTGCTCCACACGAACACACAATGTCACTGGTAAAGTCGATTAGGTGACTATAACACTTCACCTTGATTTCATGTCCCTGGACAAATAGATCTTCACACAGTCTCATGTAACTACCCTGATCAATGGGTAGTAATCACAACCTAGCATACACTGTCAACAGTTCACCACGATGGCATGAGGTAGCTCCCTACCTTAACAAACATTGTCAACAGTTCATCACATTGGCATGAGGTAGCTCCCTACCTTAACAAACATGTCACTCTGGTGTTCCCACCAATGTTGTAATCAATGTCCTAGTTCACTGGACCACATGTTGGCTTCAGAAAGGTAACCAATGTAGAAACACTATTTAAGCATATATTATACACGGTGTCCCCTGACAACCCAGCCGGGTCAGAAGCATATTACACAGGCCATGGTGACCGGTATCAATGATCACTCTGCTCAACTGGAAAGTTCACTACCTTGCAATCACCAAGGTGTACACAGAGGTTGAATGTCACCAGTGCTCACTGGCTAGAATCACCAGACGTTTCAGTGTTGGATCCTCTCAGGATCGGATGACACTCGTCGGACTCTTGACGGAGGTCCTAACCTAGACCTACCGACTTATTCAGCACTCAGCTCCTTTCAACATTGATCTCGCAGAATCAGATGACCACTCCCAGTATAGGCCTCAATCAATCTTCTGGATAGGCACTGGAATGAGTGGGCCCATAGAGCTCATGGTGAAGCTCTTGAATCTTCTTCTGTATAGTAATAACAGATCCTGAAACACGGAGAGGTTGGTGTGAGTACTCAACTACAACAAAGACTACTAGCATCTCCACCCCGTCACCTGCCTCTCAGACATTCCTCATGTCTACCAACATGAGTATGAAATCATCACATCATAGATCTACTTAGTCACTATAATATATAGGCATAATGATGGTAGAAAAAGCAATAGCACACCTGTTCAGTCAAGTAACACTTCTGGGCTACATATAACCCCTAGCACCAGAGTCGACTGTATGACTCTGTCAAGCATCCTTCGCCTGGTGCCAGTCCAATCCGGTTTCATCTTCCATCATCAATCAACATATACACTTACTTTCCTTTCAGTGTAGGGATTACTGTATCGAGAAGGTGTCCAGCCGGACATCTCCTTCCTGACAGACTCATCAATTCATCAATCCCTTAACCCATGGACTGATCAATTACACACATTAATAACTATATGCCCATAATGAATTATACTCTTGATAATTCATTACTATAGCATTAACCAAGGAGAACTCATGACTTGTTACACTTAAATAACAAACTCATATCACAGCCATAGTGTCAGGTCTGGGATCCCTGCCCCAGATCCTGAGTTGCCCTTGTATTCACTGACTATCTTTCAGGTCAGTCATACCTGTGCCGGTCGAGCACAGCTGTGGTGGCCATCCACCATTACACTTTCCCACAGCTACTGTGGGTCCCGTGTACCTTGTCCCGTGACGACTTAAGTCACGTCATCCAATGTAGCAAACCTCCAGACTCCACTACCAAACTTTGACTCCACCTTTTTTGGGGGGATTATTCTTCTCATATCCTACTACTTCACGGCAGTACTCCAAGTACTCCATGAACCGAATCAGGGTTCCAGAAGAGTAGAATATTAGAGACAGAAACGGTTAGGTTCAAACCTCGATCTATCTAGACACCACGGCCTCGAATTACGGAGTGCCGCTTCACCCTCGATCGGGTATGTTCACTCTTCGGATCTGCACGATCGCATTGGGTCGGACCTATTACCAATCAGGTTGGGCGTACCGGCCTACCTCCCGCTGCCTAGACAAACGTAAGATGGAACATGCACGGTCATCATAGCGGACGGACATGACAACAAGCAGTAACTATAGTATCATGAATACTTTCTATCAACTGTTATCCTATCGATGCAACACCATTCGGCTTACGCGGAATAACACGGCTATCTGCACACAGCAAATACACCACTGCTGATCTCACCTTGATTCCTCGAAAAATCACCACCACTGATAGAACAATTAAGTTACACTTCTAATGTCACGAAGCACATTCAACATCTTTAATAATAAGCTCTACCTTATCATTTACAGCGTCATGCATGTTGATGTAATGACTGACAAACTGTCGCCTTGCCTGCGTAATTAATAAACCAAACCAGTAACTGCTACACACTGTAACGCACATCGTTCGGCCTATTTTATTTACACACCACTCGCTGTGGAATACGGCTTGCCCCGTCAGGTAACACATTACCTCGCTGATCGATAACGCCTACTTAAATATGCAACCGCCAACTGTAACGGATAACTCAATTTTGCGACGGCAATTAATTCATTCCGGGAACTCAGCACGGCATCACGACAACAATTAAATAATAGAATAAGTATTTCAACTAACCTGTGATTGAAGAATCACAACCTTGACTGCAGATGTCCGCACTGGCCGCGATTATTGACATCAAAATTACATCAGCCTGTTGGCTGCGATCTGTTCACGCTGAGATTCGGTGGGCGACTGACCCCGACAATGTCAGTGCGCCGTCCACTCGCCTACACGGGCCGCGTGACTTTCATGACTCATGAAGAAAACCAGAGTCACGATAAGTTCCACCAACCCGTGCTGCCTGAAGCACTCGTGAACTTAGAGCTATTTCCCACGTACGCACTTGAGGGAACATTCTAGATTGTTCTATAAATAACAAGAATAGCTCCGCCCAGCACGACGTTTCTAGGGAAATCCCCTATTAATTGATATTAATTTCAAGGGAGACCAACGCCTCGCACTCCCTTCAAAGGGCTATTATGCAGAGATATGCCGATCTGTAGGCGTTTCGTCACACACACCACACACGAACCACACCACACACGGACCACACCACACACGAAATACACCACACCATACACGGACCACATCACACCACACACGGACGATACCACACACGAACCACATCACACCACACACGAACCACACCACACCACACACGGACCACACCACACCACACTCGGACCACACCACACACGGACCACACCACATACGAACCACACCACACACGGACCACACCACACACGAACCACAAGACACCACACTCAGACCACACCACACTCGGACCACACACCACACGAACGACACCACACACGGACGACACCACACACGGACCACACCACACCACACTCGGACCACACCACACACGGACCACACCACACCACACACAGACCACACCACACCACACACGGACCACACCACACTACACACGGACCACACCACACTCGGACCACACCACACCACACTCGGACCCAACCACACACAGACCACACCACACCACACTCGGACCACACCACACCACAGGCGGACCACACCACACATGGACCACACCACACACGGACCACACCACACACGAAACACACCACACCACACACGAAACACACCACACCACACACTAAACACACCACACCACACACGAAACACACCACACCACACACGAAACACACCACACCACACTCGGACCCAACCACACACAGACCACACCACACCACACTCGGACCACACCACACCACAGGCGGACCACACCACACATGGACCACACCACACACGGACCACACCACACACGAAACACACCACCAGACACGGACCACACCACACACGAATCACACCACACCATACTCCGACCACACCGCACCACAGACGGACCACACCACACACGAACCACACCACACCATACTCCGACCACACCGCACCACAGACGGACCACATCACACCACACACGAAACACACCACACCACACACGGACCACATCACACCACACACGGACCACATCACACCACACACGAACCACATCACACCAGACACGGACCACACCACACACGAACCACACCACACCATACTCCGACCACACCGCACCACAGACGGACCACACCACACACGAACCACACCACACCATACTCCGACCACACCGCACCACAGACGGACCACACCACACACGAACTACACCACACCACACTCAGACCACACCACACATGGATCACACCACACCACACACGGACCACACCACACCACACACGGACCACACCACACTCGGACCACACCACACACGGACGACACCACACACGGACCACACCACACCCCACTCGGACCACACCACACACGGATCACACCACACCACACACGGACCACACCACACACGGACCACACCACACTCGGACCACACCACACCACACTCGGACCACACCACACACAGACCACACCACACCACACTCGGACCACACCACAAACGGACCACACCACTCACGGACCACACCACACACGGACCACACCACACATGGACCACACTACACCACACACGGACCACACCACACTCAGACCATACCACACTCGGACCACACCATACCACACACGGACCACACCACAACTCACACGGACCACACTACACTCGGACCACACAACACCACACAAGGACCACACCATACACAGACCACACCACATACGGACTACACCACACACGGACCACACCAGTCACGGACCACACCACACTAGGTCCACACCATACACAGACCACATCTGACTCGGACCACACCACACTACATACGGACCACACCACACTACACACGGACCACACCACACCACACTCGTACCACACTACATTCGGACCATACCACACACGGACCAGTTCACACAACACTCAGACCACACCACACCACGCACGGACCACACCACACCACACACTGACCACACCACACCACACACGGGCCACACCACACACGGACCACACCACACAACACACGGACCACACCACATACGTACCACACCACACACGGACCACATCACACCACACACGGACCACATCACACCACGCACGGACCACACCACACACGGACCACACCACACACAGACCACGCCATACACGGACACACCACACCACACACGGACCACACCACACACGGGTCGCCGGGTGCTCTATGCACATATGGAACTGGCACCACGTACCCGACGCGTCTTATTCTCTTGTTTCTTTCATGTGAATACCCCAGCTTTAGTATGTTTGAAGTAATCAAATTGTCTTGTTTCTTTCATGTGAATACCCCAGCTTTAGTATGTTTGAAGTAATCAAATTGTCTTGTTTCTTTCATGTGAATACCCCAGCTTTAATATGTTTGAACTAAACAAATCGTCTTGTTTCTTTCATTTGAATACCCCAACTTTCGTGTGTTTGAACTAAACAAATTGTCTTGTTTCTTTTATTTGAATACCCCAGCTTTAGAAAATTTGAACTAAACAAATTGTCATGTTTCTTTCATTTGAATACCCCAGCTTTAGTATGTCTGAACTAAACAAATTGTCTTGTTTCTTTCAATTGAATACCTTAGCTTTAGTAATTTTGAAATAAACAAATTGTCTTGTTTCTTTCATTTGAATATCTTAGCTTTCATATTTTTAAAATAAACAAATTGTCTTGCATTTCCATGAACTGAGGCGGCGGACTGGCTTCGCGATTACAATGTCCGCCTCTTGCTTCTCTCACCTGATTCATGTCACTATGAGGGCTGTATGGGTGTTCACAAAACAAGAAAATAATGGTATGCTACGACAGCAGTTGGAAATAAAAACAAAAGATCATATAAGCCGGCTCCAAGTCTCAACCTCACAATGAGAAAACCTACCCAGAAATGAATATGTACGTGTTTATTCAACTGAAATTCCTTTCATGTTTGTTTATATATGATCACTTGCGGATATTCCCGATACGTAGATAATGTTTAGTTACCAACTAACAGTATACCACAACAAGCAATGATATACAGACCAGAGGGAAGCAGAGGAAGGGGCCGACCACGTAAACGATGGACTCAGGGAATAACAGAGTCCATGGGAATAAAGATACATGAAGCCCATAATCGGGCACTCTCAAGGTGCTTTTACTTCACCTCGACACCGCAAGGTACAAGAGGAACATGATGAGATGAGATGAGGTAGATAATGGTACAAGCCATTGTACATTGGTGATCAATTTAGGATTTTCCCGATACGTAGGTAATGGGAAAAGGCAAATAATATGATACAATTGTCCAATTTCATGTTTTTCTTTTTAGATCTGTTTGTGTTGTTCCGTTGCTGATGAAGATCAGTATAACCGAAACGTTGTTCGTTGTGTCGTAACAGACTTATTTTTATTTTATTATTTTTATTGTTATTTTCCCCTGTTATTTATGTTCAACGTTGTGGAGTTCGTTGTAATGTGTGACCACGACGACCGTGTGTAGTATCTGTCACTTGTTAGCAAGAGTTTCACACACCAAATTGTGGTTATTTCCTTTTGGTGATCATCTGTGATGTTTTTGTTGTTTTTAACACAAGTACGTGATGTAGAAGTGTCATCTGATCGCATACTGTACTTCTTGGTAAATTCGGGATAGAGTACCCGCGATTGTGGTCTCAGGACTCCAACATTGTCAGATCTCACGATGCACGGGGATTGTGTCTGTCGAAGGAGGGGCGTACAGCGGAACAAAATCCCACCCCTGAAGGCTACTCGGCGATTGTTTGGACAAGCGGGCTTCATTTCCTCACATCATCACATCTCTTGTCCCATATTACAGCACTGTACTGCATTTAACCGCTCTTTTGTCATGTATACAGACTTTGTACTAAGTGTTATACCTACTACCCATACTCGCTAAGCCATCTTGATTGATTTTCGTTAAGGACTATTTCATAGCACACGAATAACCCCATAAATACAGTGTCCGTCAGCAAGTCAGACACATACTTACAGTCCAGCCTGGTACAAACACATCACATCGTTTAGTGCTAGCTCCCAGAATGACTTAGTACGCAACAAGTTACCAAAAATAACAGGGCTTTTGCAGTGAGTTTTCGTTCAGCGAAATGACACAGGGTGTAAATTCGCCATTCTCGGTACGATTTTTACAAGGCGCGCCGGTGTATTTTCGCCTGCAATTATATTTCGCAGGCCTGGCATTTAGTTGAGCGGTATTTTAATTGTCTTTGTACAAACTAGCAGTTCACAGAACAGGTAACACACAATTCACGAGGGAAATATGTACACATTTTTGTGTGTTGTTTATGTGCAGCCTCTCGTGAGTAATAGTTATTAGATGCGGGGGTAGAGCACAGATAGAACAACGTAATTGCCATAGAGTTTAAACTTGATTGTTGATTCAACTTACCTGATAGTTGATGTTCCTACTGGTAGCATAGGGCTGCGCAAGACGTCCTTTATTGGCCTCTATTCTTAGAGTAGGTTTTTTTAATTCCCGTTTGCTCGTTTTTAACTCAAGCGTGTCCATACACATGTTACTACTGCTAGTGCAGAGGACAGATTTTTGTGTGTCGATTAGCCTTACCTATTATACTGTCCCTCGTCATCAGGCGAGCTCTCTACGACTTCTGAGGTACTTGTAGTTTAGGTCATCAAGTCAAGGACGAGAAGTCAACATTTTATTCCAACTGACCGGTGTACGGGTTGAACTCACTACCTCGACATCAGCACATCGGAAGTTTAAGAGCAAGCGCACGTTTCTATTCTGCTGTGCTGACCTCCGCATACGTCTTCATATGTTCATATTTCATCTTAAGTATCCTCCTTACAACATTGTGTAATCAACTTATAGTGCTTGTGGGTGAGGAGGGGGCGGGTGACCTGGGGAAGGAAGGTGGGGAGGGATGCCTACTCCAGTGTTCTCAAGAGCTATGCCGACGGTAGTGCAGCTACTGGTTGGGTCTCCCATGGCGTACAAGTCAATGCGCAGAGACCAGACGAGGCGATACACAAACCTGCCGCTTTGTAGGTAGACTAGGGACAGTCAAAGGTTAAGGACAGTAAACCCGAAAGAAAATGCTTGTCGAAGTCGGATGTACTTAGCCACAGACTTGATGAAACTGTGCAACGTAACTGACTAAATGCCATCCAAAGAATCTTAAAACATAGCAAGTCATATCTTTTCTGAAAAAAAGAATCTCAGCATATAGAAAGGCACACCTGTTATAGCGGAGGTGGCAAGTTCTCTTATTGTGTATTTGTTATCGTGTTGCAAGCATTACTGTTTATATGCAACTTGTATCGTGTATGTGTCTGAATAAATATTGTGTGTGTGTGACAACTGAAATGTAGGTAGAAGTGTTAATACAACCGACTTGCCTGCCAAATTCTTAAATATGCCGAATACGAATCCACTAGTTAAAGTTAGTTGCATATCCTTTACAGGACGTTGCAGTAAACACAGCATATTTTGCTGTTGTAATCACTAGACACGTTTACGTTCCGTAGTTTGCCATTGCTTTCTGGACGACCAGCACCCATACCAATTCGTAGAAAAACCAACGCAACGCGGTCTGCTGCCAAATTGCGCGCAGATGTATTTCGAACGCGGGTATGACGAACCCACTGCTGTCCTTTATTAGTTTCTTCATCGTTTCCTTGTGTAGATGTATATATTCTATCTTTCTTTTAGTTACATGTCCTTTAAATAGGGCTGCAATCAACTCCCGGTTGATTGTATAGGCAATTTTATCATCAGTAGCTTGCCATTGCTTTCGGAACGAGAAATCAACTTTCAAGTCCAACTTATTGCCGGGGTAGGGATTGAACTCCCTAAGCCGCCATCAGTGCACTGGAAGGTTAAGAGCGAGCGCTCTTACTCATTCGACCACGTCGATGTATCTTTCTCTCACTTTCTCTGTCTCTCTATACATACTTTAACAGGAAATCTACAAACTTTAACAGGAAATTCTACAAACTTTAACAGGAAATTCCGCGAACTGTAACAGGAAATACTACAAACTTGAACAGGAAACAGTACAAATTTTAACAGGAAATTCTACACATGTTAGTAGGAAATACTACAATCGTCCACAGAACATTCTACACACTTTAACAGGACTTCTACAAGCTTTAATATTAAATTCAACAAACTTACACAGGAAATTCCACTAAAAAAAAAAAACAACAACACGGCTACATATTTTCCTGTCCTGTTCTAACACATGCATTGATTCCCGTATCCATTATCAGAACTGTTTATTTGTGCCACTTTCCGCCGTGTCCGACTTGAGCACAATTCGCCAGGTCTCAGGCTTCCATCAATGAGGCCGTTAGAATAAACTGTCAACAGGGACTTATAGTTGTTATTGAATTGAAGCCACATATTCTAATATCATATCAATCACAAGTTCAAAATGGGTTCTCCGGAGCCTGTTTGTGTGTGTGCTTGTCTCTCTGTCTGTGTTTATGTGCATGTGTCTGCCTGTCTCTGTCTGTCTCTCTGTCTGTGTGTATGTGTGTGAGTGTTTCTGTCTGTCTGTCTGTCTGTCTGTCTGTCTGTCTGTCTGTCTCTGTGTGAGTCTCTCTCACTCTGTGTGAATGTGTGTATATGTGTGTGTGTATATGTGTGTGTGTGTGGGTGTGTGTGTGTGTGTGTGTGTGTGTGTGTGACAGTAGTCCCATGTCGGTCAGTAACCTTCTGCAGCTCTGTCCTACTTCGAGTAATGAACGTAAACAGATGTGTCATCCACCCACCCCCTCCCACTAACAGCTGTATGGGATTGTCCTACACCTGAGACTTCCCGTACAGAAACAGTGACCTGGGGGTCTGGTTGACAACGGGGGGGGGGGGGGGGGGGACGACGACAACGAGAAGAAGAAGAAGAAGAAGAAGAAGAAGAAGAAGAAGAAGAAGAAGAAGAAGAGAAGAAGAAGAAGAGGAAGAAGAAGAAGAAGAAGAAGAAGAAGAAGAAGAAGAAGAAGAAGAAGAAGAAGCAGAAGCAGAAGCAGAAGAAGAAGAAGAAGAAGAAGAAGAAGAAGAAGAAGAAGAGAAGAAGAAGAAGAAGAAGAAGAAGAAGAAGAAGAAGATAGAATTGTTTTGGTAAAACTATTTATAAAGAAAAACACACACTAAATGAGAACTTGCATTCAACGGCGACCCCCACAAGAAATGTCCAAGTTGATTGTGTTACCAGACTGTGTGTGAGTGAGAACCGACAGGTAGTAGTACTCACCTTCTAGAGTCTGTTCTAGGAGTGTGAAATACTTAACGTACCACAAATAGTTCATGGCGGTTTTATGAGGTGAAGTGGTCCATTAATTTCCTCTCCAATATTTCTCCAACCACCCAGAACAAGGTCAGTACCTGTTTACCGCCGGGTGTGCCTGGAGTGAGCTCCCACCGGGTTCCCTGGAGCACACACGGTTGTTGCGACAGTATCTGGATGTCTATGCATTGTCTCACTGTGTGGTTGTGAATCTACAAACCAGCCAACATGTTAATCAAACAATCAATCAACAAATCAATCAACCATCTAGCCAACCAAATAGCTAGACATTCAACCAACCAGCTAACCAATCTTTCGGCCTATCACTCAATCAGCCAACCAATCCTCAACCAGTCAGATAGTTATCTAATCAACCAACCAGCCAACCAATCAACTAGACAACCAGCCAACTGGCCAAGAAATCAAACAACGAATACTTAGTACAGTTAGGTTGGTAACTAACTAGTCAGGATACGGCACAGAACCCAAAGTGCAAGCAGAACTGACCCACCATGCACGACAAGAGGGCACTGATCGACAGAAGCTTTCCGCCCCCACTTTTTATTTGCTAATTTTCACAAGTTCCGTTACTTGTATTTCGTTAAGGAAAGAAGTTGGCATGTATTTCAGCGAGAAACTTGTTTTCCCTTCGTCCAGTTACAGCAGCTGCGTACCGTCGTTGTCCTATTGAAAATTCTGAATTCTATTATAACCTTGCGACTTCCTTGGCCTAGAGGTTAGCGACTTTTCTCCGTAATCTCGTACGGCTTATAATTTTTGCACTAGTTTCGAGGTAAAAGTTAACAACACCCTGGCGTTTTTCTCATTTTGCGTTTTGTAACCTTAAAAAAACATCCAGCTTATTATGTGGGGGTGATTGACACTCCACACCTGGGGGGACTTGTGTTGCTGAGTTCTCCATGCCCTCTCCAATCCACACACCAGTTGAGTGGGGGGAGAATGACACTCCACACCTGGGGGGACTTGTGTTGCTGAGTTCTCCATGCCCTCTCCAAGCCCACACACCAGTTGAGTGGGAGGGGGGGGGGGAGAATGACACTCCACACCTGGGGGGACTTGTGTTGCTGAGCTCTCCTCCCCCTCTCCAAGCCCACACACCAGTTGAGTGGGGGGAGAATGACACTCCACACCTGGGGGGACTTGTGTTGCTGAGCTCTCCATCACCTCTCCAAGCTCACAGACCAACTGGATAGGGAAGACTGACACTTTACACCTGGGGGGGGGGGGGGAGGGGGGAGGGAAGTCTCCGTGGCCGAGTGGTTACGCCGACTGCCTCGCGCTGCGAAGGTTGTTGGTTCAGTTCCGGGCTACGTCGTTCTTGTTCATCAGTATACTTTCTCTAAGATTCCTGGGGGTCGTCCCTGGAGCAACGAAGTTCGTGCTCTGTGTGGCGCTTTCGGCAGGCCGCCCTGTGGAAAGAGATCAAGTCATGTGGGGCAAACCCTGGTATCAGGAAGTTGACCCTCTCCCCCTCTTACCTCCATTTTTTCCCCATCTGTGGTGAGGGCCCTAACCAGGACATGTTACGGCACAGCAGCCACGGACTGTCCGGGGTTAAGCCTGGTTTGGCATTGTTTCCTGGGGGGACTTGTGTTGCTGAGCTCTCCATCACCTCTCCAAGCTCACAGACCTAACTGGATAGGGAAGAAGACCTGGACACTTTACGCCTGGGGGGGGGGGGGGGGGGTGGGGGGAGGGGGAGGGAAGTCTCCGTGGCCGAGTGGTTACGCCGACTGCCTCGCGCTGCGAAGGTTGTTGGTTCAGTTCCGGGCTACGTCGTTCTTGTTCATCAGTATAATTTTCTCGAAGATTCCTGGGGTCGTCCCCTGGAGCAACGAAGTTCGTGCTCTGTGTGGCGCTTCGGCAGGCCGCCCTGTGGAAAGAGATCAAGTCATGTGGGGCAACCATGGTATCAGGAAGTTGACCCTCCTCCCCCCCTTACCTCCATTTTTGTCCCCATCTGTGGTGAGGGCCCTAACCAGGACATGTTACGGCACAGCAGCCACGGACTGTCCGGGGTTAAGCCTGGTTTGGCATTGTTTCCTTCACAAGTCATAGGTTCATCATTTTCGGGTATTCTCAGAAACGTCAACTTCATTAGACTATCAGATGGCAGAGAGGATCCGCTTCGGACCAGTCTCATGAGGAAGAGGCAGTGGGTGAAGAGAAGAAGAAGAAGAAGAAGAAGAAGAAGAAGAAGAAGAAGAAGAAGAAGAAGAAGAATGTCATTTTTAATTGTTACCATTTAGCAAGAAGAGAATATGTTAACATTTTGTCAAGAACGCGCGGAATTTGACCGTTTGCTGACAGCTGTGCGGTGGCCGCCGCATTTGTCCCACTCACAACTAGTCTCTGTCACATTATAGTTGTTGTAGCAACTAATGTTGCAACTCTAGATGTTTCTTGTCTAATCTGAGCCGTTTCTGGGTCAGCGGTCTACCTGTCACACACCTGTGCGACCATACTTGTATACAAGACGTGGCCTGGGGCGGGGGGATGACTTTTGACTGTAACGTATTGCAGTCCAGGTCTTCTGTGACTGTGCAATCTGTTTGGGGGTTTCATTTCAAGTGACATGTTTGGGGACTATGTTTAGCCGTGTCCCTGGGGTGGGGTGAGAGTGGTGATATGACGCCTCGTGATGTCAACTGGATGAGGTGGAGACGAAGAATAGAAATAGAGTAACAAGTATCACGGCAGTTAATGTGTTATTAGTATCTTTATTATTACTATTAATAGTGTTTTTGGGAGGAAGAATAAGAAGAAGAATAACAATCAATAATTTTGACATGTTATTACGAGAATTACAACTTAAAATAGGTGACAACTGGAAACTGAATGTGAAAATTGCAAGGGGAAAAGAAAGAAAGAAAAAAACAAACATGAACCACAACCCAAAATGAGTTAATGTGAAAAGATCAAGAGTAAAATACAGAGGTACATATCCTGTAAGATATCCCAAACGTCATAGTCGGGAAAAGAACAATCCATTTCCTCGGGTTTGGCGATCGTGTGAGAGACCTCGGCACCTTGCCGCCTCAACAGACGATAGTTTGTTACATTGTGCTTCAAAAATAGGCTTAGTAACTATAACCCATGTTCGTCCACAATAGATGCATGTGAACACATAGTCATTTCCACCTTCACGCACAATCTGACATAATGTTTTTACTTTGTCTTTATTCCATTTTTTATCTTTGCCCTCCATGCAACATGATCGGCGGCAAGTTGCTCCTAAGGTGCAATATCAATGCCTGTATTAATTATGCTCCACTTACACACATCTTTGTGCCAGAATAGATGCCGACCCTGAGATCTTTTACCCATATGTATGTAATTCACCGATAATGATGTCCTTTGGTATTCTACTATCGTCCATCATCCAGATATGTTCTATCCATCTAAGTCTACGAAGACTTAGCATAGAACAAACCGTCACACAACCTGATCTTTCCAATACTTCAGTATTTGTGATTTTATCTTGCCACTTAATACCAAGTATTCTTCGCGGACACACATATGAAAGCTGTTGAAACGTTTCTCTTGGTGTGAGTAACGTGTGAGACAACACACTATATATATGTCCCACGCTGATCGACATACTGCTGGAAGATTATGACATTTTGTCAATTTGTATAGCATAATATATGGAGTCTGGGAGCACGGTATGTTGGCAGGTTCACAAATTGCCCTATTTGTCACATGTTCAGTCGGCATAACCTCCTGCAGGCACTATCTGTCAACTGTCACAGACTCTTTGTTACACTCGAAGCCATGCTACGGTTCTGATGTTGTCTGCCCTTTGTTGATTTTCCCCTTGGCTAGCCGCGGCCATTGTCCTCCATATAGGCCACTTCCGTGTAGCATATCTTTCTGTCTCTCTCTGCCTTTCTGTCTCTCGCTCTGTCCCTATGTCTCTCTATCTTCCTCTATATCAGCCTCTCTTCTCTGTCTCTCTATCTTTCTTTATCTCAATCTCTCCCCTCTGTCCTCTCCACTCTCCCCATCTCTTTCTGTCCTCTTCTCTCTTTCAAAAATTATACCTATTCTGTCCCTTCATCCTTCTCTCACACCCCCCCCCCCCCCACACTCTTTCTTTTCGTTCCTCTTTTCCCCCTTTTCCTATCTCCTTTTCTCCACTTTTATCTCGATCCTTGTGTTCTTAAATCTCTCTCTCTCTCTCTCTCTCTCCTCTCTCCCTCTCCTCTCTCCTCTCTCTCTCTCTCTCTCTCTCTCCTCTCTCTCTCTCTCTCTCTCTCTCTCTGAGTTTAGGTGAGTTGAGCTAAGAAAAGACATCACTGCAATCAGGACATTCTCACATTCACTCCATCCCCTCGTTCAACAACCAGCGAAGAGTCATACTGCTAATGGTTCCAACAGCATTTGATTACAAGTTCTCCTGGTCTTTCCTCTCAGTTCCCCCTGTTCCTTCCATTTGTCTCCTTCTTCCTATAACTATTCCCCCCCCCCCCCCCGATCTTTCTCCGTCCCTCTCCCCTCTCTCTATCCAAGTACCCTTTCATGTGGTCCCGTATTATTCTTGTTAGACTAAGCCATGTATCATATATCGGGCCAATTAGCGCAGTTGATAAGGGGCCACGCTATGGAACCGTTCCAAACGCCGGTCATTTTGAGTTGGATGTGGACTTCCGAACGTCAAATTATCCGGCAAATCACAGTCAATAGATGCTGGGGGTGACTGCGACGTTGTGCATAGGACATGTTTTTTGTTTGGGTGCTGTGTAGCTGTCCTGAGGTCAGCATTACCGAATGGACAAGAGGGCTGGTTCTTAGATATCTGGTGTGCTGATGTCGAGGTATCGGGTTCAACTCCTACACCGGCCAGTTGAACTAAAATGCTGATTTGTAGTCCTTCACTAGGGACATAAATTAAAGTACCTCTGAAGTCGGAGTGGGTTCGCCTGATAGCGAGGGACATTGGTAATGGGGAAAGCTAATCCACACGCAAATATCAGTTCATTGCACTAGAAGTAGTAGCTCGTGTATGGATTACGCTTGAGTTCAAAGCCAGCCAAAGAAAAGCACACATGGCTGTCATTGTCTACAAGGGACTTCCGATGGCCCAATGCATACAGCTGCAGGCAGACCAAGTGTTGCATGGATACTCCAAGGGCGACTTTGAAGGCATGAGAACTCCCAGCCCTGTATGGGGATCCTATGAGCATCAGGAGCCAAAGATATAAGGTTGATTGCTTGGGCATACTAAAGAAAGTCGTGTCTTAACGCTTTAATCCAGTGTATTGACGCTCGGGTAATTTTAGTCTGGAAAAGGTCCTGCATCTATCGGCATGAAGTTGAGGTACTGGCTGTCCTCCCAACTGTGTACCAACATATCTCCACCGAGGAGTGTGCTTCCAGACTCTTCCCAGCTGAGTGTGATGGATGCAATCGTCTGGGCAGGAGTTCACATGATTATAATGTGATGTTTTTGTAAACAGTTAGTTAGATGCCAGATTTTCCTCACTGTATAAGTGCTCGGATCGATCTTCAGTATCTCCATCAGCGTGTAGCAGACGATAACATTTGTTCTGTGTTGGTTCACTATATGCCTTTATCCACATGTAGGACGCTCCTATCTGGCTTCAGCCATTTCACCTGATGCACTTATAGTCTGGTCAAGTTGCAGGTTGGCAGTCGTCTCTTGATTCGCTTCATCCTCCTGCCTCTCTGGCGGCATTCAGTATATCACCCCGGTCCATTGCTCGTCCGCCAACCACAGTAGCCCCGTCCATTGCTCGTCCGCTAACCACAGCAGCCCGGTCTATTGCTCGTCCGCTAACCACAGCAGCCCGGTCTATTGCTCGTCCGTCTAACACAGTAGCCCGGTCCATTGCTCGTCCGTCTAACACAGTAGCCCGGTCCATTGCTCGTCCGTCTAACACAGTAGCCCGGTCCATTGCTCGTCCGTCTAACACAGTAGCCCGGTCCATTGCTCGTCCGTCTAACACAGTAGCCCGGTCCCGGTCCATTGCTCGTCCGTCTAACACAGTAGCCCGGTCCATTGCTCGTCCATCTAACACAGTAGCCCGGTCCATTGCTCGTCCGTCTAACACAGTAGCCCGGTCCATTGCTCGTCCGTCTAACACAGTAGCCCGGTCCATTGCTCGTCCGTCTAACACAGTAGCCCGGTCCATTGCTCGTCCGTCTAACACAGTAGTCCGGTCCATTGCTCGTCCGTCTAACACAGTACCCCCTTCCATTGCTCGTCCGCTAACCACAGTAGCCGGGTCCATTGCTCGTCAGCTAACCACAGTAGCCGTGTCCATTGCTCGTCCGCTAACCACAGTAGCCGGGCCCATTGCTTGTTCGCTAACCACAGTAGCCGGGTCCATTGCTCGTCCGCTAACCACAGTAGCCGGGTCCATTGCTCGTCCGCTAACCACAGTAGCCAGGTCCATTGCTCGTCCGCTAACCACAGTAGCCAGGTCCATTGCTCGTCCGCTAACCACAGTAGCCGGGTCCATTGCTCGTCCGCTAACCACAGTAGCCGGGTCCATTATTCGTCCGCTAACCACAGTAGCCGGGTCCATTGCTCGTCCGCTAACCACAGTAGCCGGGTCCATTGCTCGTCCGCTAACCACAGTAACCGGGTCCATTGCTTGTCCGCTAACCACAGTAGCCGGGTCCATTGCTCGTCCGCTAACCACTGTAGCCGGGTCCATTGCTTGTCCGCTAACCACTGTAGCCGGGTTCATTGCTCGTCCGCTAACCACTGTAGCCGGGTTCATTGCTTGTCCGCTAACCACACAAGCCGGATCCATTGCTTGTCCGCTAACCACAATAGCCCGATCTATTGCTTGTCCGCTAACCACAGTAGTCCGATCTATTGCTTGTCCGCTAACCACAGTAGCCCGGTCTATTGCTTGTCCGCTAACCACAGTAGCCCGGTCTATTATTCGCCCGCCTACCACAGTACCCCCTTCCATTGCTCGTCCGCCTACCATGTTACTTGGTCCATTACTCGCCCGTCTACCACAGTAGCCCGGTCTATTGCTTGTCCGCTAACCACAGTAGCTTTGTCCGCAATCCTGCTCATTTCTTTCTACACCCGCATGCACTGGTACAATAATAAACCTGATTTTTATCAGGCTTGACCTACTCAGAGACTCTTCGCTCTCTCTTCGAGCGCAGTCCATCTTGATCTTCTTGAGCATACTCATTAAATCGCCGAGAAAGTTTTGTTTCCAATCAGATAATAGCTTCAGCTAATGCTAATACCTACGTAATCACGCTACTTGTAGTCACCGCGAAGGCACTGCAGTCTTCTCTCACAGTTCTCTCTTAGACCTGACCCGTAAAAGTCCACGAGCTCCTCGCGTGTCCAACAACTGACTCATTTGTTTCAATGACTACGTCATTCTCAGAAATCAAGGTCTGAACGTCTGCCTTATATTACACAAAATAGGGAAAAACTAGATTTATAATTCAATTGTACACAGCACAGTGAGCAACTAGATTTAGAATTCAATTGTACACAGCACAGTGAGCAGCTAGATTTAGAATTCAATTATAAAAAGAAAACAGAAATGCTTATCTTTTCCGAGAAGGAAGAAATACTACAGTACAACGACCAAGATAATGGGGGATTTCTGAAACAGGTAAACCGCTTCAAGTAGCTGGAGCTGTCATAATATCGTACAAATGATACCGTGACAAGATTAACACCAGGATAGCTGTGGTAACAGTAGCCTTTTGGAATTACGATGAGAACAAGATTGCTAAAGTGCTATACAGAGATAATAAATACACGTGCATGCACCTCAGACTTCCAAATGGTGGACAGGATTAAAGTGCCCTCTTTCTTAAACTTCCAGCGCGCTGATGGTGAGATAGGTAGGACTTTCAATCCCTACACCGGCAAGAAGTTGCACTTATACGTTTTCTTCTCGTTCAGAAAGCAATGCCAAACTACTGAATGTTACATTAACTACAACATCAAGCTGGGGTTGATAGCAACGTTCTGCTAGGACTTGAAGCATTTGTATTGCCTTTGAGTCCTGAACAATAATCGGCAGCCCAGGGACAGCTCACAGACTTGCAACATGTGTATTGCCTTTGAGTCCTGAACAATAATCGGCAGCCCAGGGACAGCTCACAGACTTGCAACATGTGTATTGCCTTTGAGTCCTGAACAATAATCGGCAGCCCAGGGACAGCTCACAGACTTGCAACATGTGTATTGCCTTTAAGGCCTGGACAATAATCGGCAGCCCAGGGACATCTCACAGACTTGCAACATGTGTATTGCCTTTAAGGCCTGGACAATAATCGGCAGCCCAGGGACATCTCACAGACTTGCAACATGTGTATTGCCTTTAAGGCCTGGACAATAATCGGCAGCCCAGGGACATCTCACAGAGATATAAATGTGGTCTTTGAGGGGAATACACAGAATACTACCGACGGACAGACACGTAAACTGGGGCAATCATTCGAGAATCAGTTGAACACGGAAAGATGATCACAACAAGCATTACATTACAATCATCATCACATCACCATCATCATGATATCACAATCCTCATCATATCATCATCATCATGATATCATCATCATCACCACATCAAAATTATTATCACTTCAGCACATCATCATCATCATCATCATCATCATCATCATCATCATCATCATCATCATCATCATCATCATCATCATCACCACAATCATCACATCACCAAAATCATCACATCACCACCATCATCACATCACCACCATCATCATAACAACACCATAATCACCATAACACCATCATCACATCACAACCATAATTGTCACTTCATCATCATCCTCACATCATAATTATCATCATCACATCACCATAAACATTACGTAAACACCAATATAGTCACAGTCTCATCACCATCATCATGATATCACCTTCTTAATCACATCACATCTAACATGACGTCATCACCACTACTACATCACCACTATCACACCACCACCATCACATCACTATCGTCACATCACCATCATCACATCACCACTACCACATCACCTTCATCACATCACTATCACCACATCACCACCATCACATCACTATCGTCACATCACCTTCATCACATCACTATCACCACATCACCACCATCACATCACCACCATCACATCACTATCATCACACCACCATCATCACATCATTACTACCACATAGCCATCATCACATCACTACCACCCCATCACCACCATCACAACACCACCCTTACATCACTATCATCACATCACTACTACCACATAACCATTATCACATCACTATCACCACATCACCACCATCACATCACTATCATCACCTCACTATGATCATATCACGACTACCACATAACCATCATCACATCACCATCATCACATCACCACTACCACATCACCATCATCACATCACTATCACCACATCACCACCATCAAATCACCACCACCACATCACTATGATCACATCACTTTCATCACATCACCAACAACACATTATCACTACCACATCACCACCATCACATCACTATCATCACATCACCTTCATCACATCACCATCTTCACATCACCTTCATCACATCACCACTACCACATCACTATCGTCACATCACCACTACCACATCACTATCATCACATCGCCACTACCACATCACCACCATCACATCACTATCACCACATCACCATCATCACATCACCTTCATCACATCACCACTACCACATCACTATCATCACATCACCACTACCACATCACCATCATCACATCACTTTCATCACATCACCAACACCACATCACCACTACCACATCACTATCATCACATCACCACTACCACATCACTATCATCACATCACCACTACCACATCACCACCATCACATCACTATCACCACATCATCTTCATCACATCACCTTCATCACATCACCTTCATCACATCACCTTCATCACATCACACTACCACATCACTATCATCACATCACTATCATCACATCACCTTCATCTCATCACCTTCATCACATCACCACTACGCCATCACATCACTATCATCACATCACCACCATCTCATCACTATCATCACATCACCTTCATCACATCACCTTCATCACATCACCTTCATCACATCACACTACCACATCACTATCATCACATCACTATCATCACATCACCACCATCACATCACTATCACCACATCATCTTCATCACATCACCTTCATCACATCACCTTCATCACATCACCTTCATCACATCACACTACCACATCACTATCATCACATCACTATCATCACATCACCTTCATCACATCACCTTCATCACATCACCACTACGCCATCACATCACTATCATCACATCACCACCATCTCATCACTATCATCACATCACCTTCATCACATCACCTTCATCACATCACCACTACTACATCACCACCATCACATCACCACCAAGATGACACCAAGAATCAAATAAAGACCACATTATTATTAGAAAAATGAGACGTTTGTACATAACATAAAGGAAAGAGAACCGATGTGGCCTTGGTTGGTAGCACGCTGGACTGCCGACCCAGTGGTCGAGTAGTCGAATCCCTATCTGCAGGCTTCTTTTTTTTTTTTTTAACCAACCAGAGCTCCCAAGTTGATGCAGTACCAGGGAAGTAAATACCATTGAGGCGATGCTGACCACAGAACTCAGCGAGTATGTTTGGTGAATAAACAGTCGGGGCTTTCACCATATACCTAATAATGAGCTACAGTGGTCTAGAGACTAGCTCTCTCATCTGTGGGTCCAGTAGTGATGAGATTCTTGAATTGGGTGCCACTTCAACCCAGTCTAAATGAGCAGCAGCCAATGTATATGGAAGTGGCGTGTTCGAATTGCAGCTTTGAATGTTCTTATTCCCACGACGCTTGACGGCAGAAGTGGAAGATGATGATGATGATGATGATGATGTTCTTATTTTCTAGTCTGTTCCTTAATCTCTACTTCTTTCAACTACTTCTATGAGTGCCAACCAATGCCTTTAAATACACTCCCCATGAAACGACAGAGAAATGGCGAACAAGGAGCGCACCACAATGCAAAATCCGGTAAACAAGTTTACAGTGTTATAACACAAATTCCTCCTGGTTATTTTACCCTATTCTTCGTAATGAGAATATTCCCCAACAATGAAAAACTTCCCTTAGATGTTTCTCTTTTCTTCTTCGCAACTTCATTTCGTCTGTCATGAGCAGATAATTCTTTTAGTTTATAATTTTTGTTCCATTTACACAAATGAAATGAGTTATTGTTTTCGAAGGCTTTTTTTTTTTCTTTTCCACGAGATTGTTAATTTTGCAAAGAACAGCACAGGTTAAGGTACGACAAGAACGTTGCACACACCTCTCAGGTAGCTGGTCGGACAAAAATAACTCGTTTCTTGAGGGTAAATACGTACATGCTACATTTCAGCATCTCTGCGAACAATGCCTTCTCAACACCGCAAAGGCCCGGCATAAACAGATCACATATGCAGTTAGCATAATGAGCTCGCCTCAGACATATTAACGGAATACTTGCTCTTTTTACACGAGTGATATATGTGTGTCTGTTCCACTGCTCAAGTTTGGCTTTACCTGAACATAATGGAGAAGAGAAAGACAGAGTTAATTACTTCAAGAATGAGACTATTACATTGCTGGTAAAAAGTGTTGTCTCCATCAAGTTTCTTGTTTGTTATTACAATTATTAGTATCACCATCATGATCGTAATTAATGCTGTTATTGTTACTATTATTATTGCAAGCGTTGTTGTTATTATTA
>JACEFZ010013118.1:85000-90000 GCA_014155875.1 Cepaea nemoralis
ACTGGCGGGGATGGAAATAGCGGATTGGATATAGTTTTTAGTATTCAAATAAATTTTCTTTCCCGGAATAGTAATCTTAAATGCGATCGTATCATATCTCTTGTGCTGTAGAATATTGTAACGTTTTCTTCTTTTATCACAGGGCCCCGTGGGTCCATATTGTGCCAGGATGGATCGGTTGGTAGTTTCGTGGTGTGTGATTAATGATGTATTGTGGTATGTTTATACTGTGAGCTTTCTTACAGAGGAGGTTGTTGCAAGGATTCGTTTAACATTGTTGTACATATATATCGTGGATATTGTTATACAGGTAAGTTGGAATTCTTGAATGTGTTGTGTTTATCTTAGTCTATAGGAAGACACTCTAAGTGCGTTACACACGGGTATCTTAGTCTACTACTACTACTATTACTACTACTACTACTACTACTACTACTACTACTACTACTACTACTACTACTACTACTACTACTACTACTACTACTACTACTACTACTACTACTACTACTACTGCTGCTGCTGCTGCTGCTGCTACTACTACTACAACTACTGCTACTACTGCTACTACTACTACTACTACTACTACTACTACTACTACTACTACTACTACTACTACTACTACTACAACTACTACTGCTGCTGCTACTACTACTAGTACTACTACTACTACTACTACTACTACTACTACTACTACTACTACTACTGTTACTAGTACTACTACTGCTGCTGTTACTAGTACTAATACTACTGCTGCTGCTGCTACTGTTACTACTATTGCTGCTGCTACTACTACTGCTGCTACTACTACTATTACTACTTCTACTACTACTACTACTACTACTACTACTACTACTACTACTACTACTACTACTACTACTACTACTACTACTATTATTATTATTATTATTATTATTAATATTATTATTATTACTACTAATACTGACACTACTGCTACATTTCTACCCGAGTGGTATTATGTCTCATGTTTTGGACTTTGGCAAAGTCTATTGTGGAGATGTTCTGCATTGTTCTTGTATGTCGTGTTGTTGTTCGTTTCTCGAGCTGGTCACAATTCGTCTTCATTGGCATGTAACGCCAGCTCTAAAACAGCAAGCCCGAGGGTTGCAAGTCTGTTGCAGTTAAATGCGAAACATATTAAATTAACATGACTGATTGTATAAGAGCGCGTGTACTTAAACATCCGGTGTGCTAATGCCGAGTTTTTGGGTTCAACCCCTACACCGGTCAGTTGGACTAAAATGTTGACTTCTCGGCCTTAACTTGGAGACGTAAATTACAAGTACCTCTGAAGTCGGATTGATCGCCTTATGATGAGTGGCACTGGTAAAAGGGCAAGTTAATCCACATACAAAAGTCAGTCCAGTACACTAGCACAGTAACTATGGATTTACACACTGATTGTGTGCAGTATGCTTGTCTGATTGTGTACGGTATGATTGTCATACACTCCAATATCACCGCCCCGTCTTGTGGTCTCTTCTTGGGAGGTTTACAAGCAGGATAACAGTCAATTACAACCTACTACTTGGTTACCGGCAGAATTAAAAGTATGAGTAAAAGCAACTAAGTTTAACCCTCTAAGTTTAGACCTCTGTTGAATTCTATATCATTCAGATGTTGATAGTAAAGCAGAGGTACAGACTTCACACGCCTCAAGCCGCAATGGGCACATTGTGGTAGACCCGTGTTTGTATACGCCATTCGCCACCTGTAGATGTTGTGTTAGACCCGTGTTTGTATTCGCCACCCGGTAGATGTGTTAGACCTGTGTTTGTATTCGCCACCCGGTAGATGTTGTGTTAGACCCGTGTTTGTATACGCCATTCGCCACCCGGTAGATGTTGTGTTAGACCCGTGTTTGTATTCGCCACCCGGTAGATGTTGTGTTAGACCCGTGTTTGTATACGCCATTCGCCACCCGGTAGATGTGTTAGACCTGTGTTTGTATTCGCCACCCGGTAGATGTGTTAGACCTGTGTTTGTATTCGCCATTCGCCACCCGGTAGATGTTGTGTTAGACCCGTGTTTGTATACGCCATTCGCCACCCGGTAGATGTTGTGTTAGACCCGTGTTTGTATTCGCCACCCGGTAGATGTTGTGTTAGACCCGTGTTTGTATACGCCATTCGCCACCCGGTAGATGTATTAGACCTGTGTTTGTATTCGCCACCCGGTAGATGTGTTAGACCTGTGTTTGTATTCGCCATTAGCCACCCGGTAGATGTTGTGTTAGACCCGTGTTTGTATACGCCATTCGCCACCCGGTAGATGTTGTGTTAGACCCGTGTTTGTATTCGCCACCCGGTAGATGTTGTGTTAGACCCGTGTTTGTATTCGCTACCCGGTAGATGTTGTGTTAGACCCGTGTTTGTATTCACCACCCGGTAGATGTTGTGTTAGACCCGTGTTTGTATTCGCCACCCGGTAGATGTTGTGTTAGACCCGTGTTTGTATTCGCCACCCGGTAGATGTTGTGTTAGACCCGTGTTTGTATTCGCCACCCGGTAGATGTTGTGTTAGACCCGTGTTTGTATTCGCCACCCGGTAGATGTTGTGTTAGACCCGTGTTTGTATTCGCCACCTGGTAGATGTTGTGTTAGACCCGTGTTTGTATTCGCCACCTGGTAGATGTTGTGTTAGACCCGTGTTTGTATTCGCCACTCGGTAGATGTTGTGTTAGACCCGTGTTTGTATTCGCCACCCGGTAGATGTTGTGTTAGACCCGTGTTTGTATTCGCCACCCGGTAGATGTTGTGTTAGACCCGTGTTTGTATTCGCCACCTGGTAGATGTTGTGTTAGACCCGTGTTTGTATTCGCCACCCGGTAGATGTTGTGTTAGACCCGTGTTTGTATTCGCCACCCGGTAGATGTTGTGTTAGACCCGTGTTTGTATTCGCCACCCGGTATATGTTGTGTTAGACCCGTGTTTGTATTCGCCACCCGGTAGATGTTGTGTTAGAATCGTGTTTGTATTCGCCACCCGGTAGATGTTGTGTTAGACCCGTGTTTGTATTCGCCACCCGGTAGATGTTGTGTTAGACCTGTGTTTGTATTCGCCACCCGGTAGATGTTGTGTTAGACCTGTGTTTGTATTCGCCACCCGGTAGATGTTGTGTTAGACCCGTGTTTGTATTCGCCACCTGGTAGATGTTGTGTTAGACCCGTGTTTGTATTCGCCACCCGGTAGATGTTGTGTTAGACCTGTGTTTGTATTCGCCACCCGGTAGATGTTGTGTTAGACCCGTGTTTGTATTCGCCACATGGTAAATGTTGTGTTAGACCCGTGTTTGTATTCGCCACCTGGTAGATGTTGTATTAGACCCGTGTTTGTATTCGCCACCCGGTAGATGTTGTGTTAGACCCGTGTTTGTATTCGCCACCCGGTAGATGTTGTGTTAGACCCGTGTTTGTATTCGCCACATGGTAAATGTTGTGATCAATATTGCACCGGTCGTCTTTACTCTACACGACGTTTCTTGGTCACTGTTCAGACTGGTCCAACTTGGGATCCCATTTCAATTTGTAAAAAAAAAATGCGATGGCTAGGATTCGAACGTATGACAAGCGGTGTGACATGCGAAAGTCTAGCGGTCTCTCAGTTGTTTACTGTAATCGTTAACTCTTGGTGCCAGGCCACTGTCGGGTCAAAGACTCGGGTGACCTGTAATTAGCAGATCTTAGTCTATTAACTCTTTTAAAGAGGTTTCATTGTTCGCCCGTTCAGTGGCGAATAAGTTACGAATGCAACTCGTATTCCCGCGTACCGTGTTCGAAACACAGCTGTGGGCGTTGTGGAAGTAGACTTTCTTGCGTTGATTTCAATACAATGGTATGAGTGCCGGTCGTTCAGAAAGAAATGGCAGAATAGTGAACGTAAACTTGCCCATGAATCATATTTCTTAGTCAAAAAATTATGGGGTTGACGGCCTCGTCATGTAAAGGAGATACAACTAACTCTTGTGAAAGATGATGATGATGATGATGATGATGATGATGATGATGATGATGATGATGATGATGATGATGACGACGATTATAAAGAGTGTGCCGTTATGGTGTACGGTGCAGAAATATGCCCACCACCTTTCCTTTCTGCTGATCGATGTAGATTATTGAACAGTAGAGTAGCACACCCATGTAGTACCGTTGCACATATCATCATTACCTACTATCTTGTCCTGGTTAGAACCTTGCACCCATAACCAGATACTTCTCTATCATCAGCAAGCATTTCTGCTTCTGCTCCTGTAAGGCGTAGATTATCTCTCACATACTGAAATCATCTACTGTGTGGCCTTCATCTTCTCTTCCCCTGTATATCTCTCCCTACAGTTGTCTTTTCCAGACAATCATGACTTTTCTCATGCCCAAAATATTTCAGTTTTCCCATTTTTATTTTTTATTACTAACCAGTCTTATTCAATACTGAGTTCTTTACATTCCATTTGCTGTCAGCAGCGATCCGAAATATTGTAGACTGTTCACTTTCTGCCATCTTTCTCCACTGACATATATGTTCTAACGGTTTTCACTTGCTCTCTTTTCTTTGCTGTTCGATGTACATAATTCTCTTTTGTACTGTTGATAATAATACTGTGTCGAAATCATACAGAAGTTCGGCTATTTCTATCCATCCTATTACACAAGGTTGAAATTGTTCATTGAATATATATTTTCTTAATATTCCTCATGATTGTGTTATTTATAGGGACAAAATTCAAGCCTGTCCGACTCTAAATCCTACACCGAACTGATCTGTTATATCATCACATACTCTCACGGCTGCTGCTTGTTCATTATAGAATACAACGACAGCTTTTGCCACATTATTCTTATGCATATTCTTAAATATCGCATTTTCTTTGTCATTGTTTATTTCTGTGCATTCCTGTATAGTTTCTAGATGCAGTCTGTCTCGGTACAGTCAGTTTGTATTAATGGCTTGACGTTCCATTAGTGCAGTGGTTTGTGTATTTAC
>JACEFZ010013118.1:92500-137500 GCA_014155875.1 Cepaea nemoralis
AACAGAGGCGGATGTCATTACGACGGAGGCATTGCTATGGGCATTAGAAGTGTGACCACATTAAATATATTATCAGACGTTGCATGATGTTATGTGATAGGTTACCTTCATCTGTGATCTTGTCTTATTAAGAGCCTAATTTAGTATTTAGGTTTATTTCTCCTAGAATATTGAAATATATAGTAGACTCTGCCTTCTCAAAAGTAGATCCTAACCAAATACCCAGTCAGTCGGCTCTGCCTTCCTAACGTTTCTTCCACCACAATGGGGCATAGTCATCTCCCCCCCCCCCCCGCCTATCTTTAGCTATCCCATCCAGCTCTGACCATGCCCTTCCCATATTGGTAATTTCTGTTCTACTTCTCTTGTCCATGAGGTGTTATGTCTCTCTCTACTTCTCCAAGAGTTTTAGGTCTCTCTCTCTACTTCTCCAAGAGTTTTAGGTCTCTCTCTCTACTTCTCCATGAGGTTTTAGGTCTCTCTCTACTTCTCCATGAGGTTTTAGGTCTCTCTCTCTCTACTTCTCCAAGAGTTTTAGGTCTCTCTCTACTTCTCCAAAAGTTTTAGGTCTCTCTCTCTCTACGTCTCCATGAGGTTTTAGGTATCTCTCTACTTCTCCATGAGGTTTTAGGACTCCCTCTACTTCTCCATGAGTTTTAGGTCTCAATCTATTTATTTCCCTTGTGGATTCCTGGTTGACTTTTCTAGTTATACTATTTTCGGGTTTTCCCAATGTCTGACCTATCTAATGTCAGGGGCTTTACTTCACCCATTGTTATAATATCATCGAATTATCCCAATGTCTGACCTATCTAATGTCAGGGGCTTTACTTCACCCATTGTTATAATATCATCGAATTATCCCAATGTCTGACCTATCTAGCGTCAGGGGCTTTACTTTCCCCATTGTTATAATATCATCGAATTATCCCTATGTATGACATATCTAGCGCCAGGGGCTTTACTTCACACATTGTTATAATATCATCGAATTATCCCAGTGTATGACATATTTAGCGTCAGGGGCTTTACTTCACCCATTGTTATAATATCATCGAATTATCCCAATGTATGACATATCTAGCGCCAGGGGCTTTACTTCACCCATTGTTATAATATCATCGAATTATCCCAATGTATGACATATCTAGCATCAGGGGCTTTACTTCACCCATTGTTATAATATCATCGAATTATCCCAATGTATGACTTATCTAGCGCCAGGGGCTTTACTTCACCCATTGCTATAATATCATCGAATTATCCCAATGTATGACATATCTAGCATCAGGGCTTTACTTCACCCATTGTTATAATATCATTGAATTATCCCAATGTATGACATATCTAGCGTCAGGGTCTTTACTTCACCCATTGTTATCATATCATCGAATTATCCCAATGTATGACATATCTAGCATCAGGGGCTTTACTTCACCCATTGTTATAATATCATCGAATTATCCCAATGTATGACATATCTAGCGTCTGGGGCTTTACTTCACCCATTGTTATAATATCATCGAATTATCCCAATGTATGACATATCTAGCATCAGGGGCTTTATTTCACCCATTGTTATAATATCATCGAATTATCCCAATGTATGACATATCTAGCGTTAGGGGCTTTACTTCACCCATTGTTATAATATCATCGAATTATCCCAATGTATGACATATCTAGCGCCAGGGGCTTTACTTCACCCATTGTTATAAATTCATTGAATTATCCCAATGTATGACATATCTAGCGTCAGGGGCTTTACTTCACCCATTGTTATAATATCATCGAATTATCCCAATGTATGACATATCTAGCGCCAGGGGCTTTACGTCACCCATTGTTATAATATCATCGAATTATCCCAATGTATGACATATCTAGCTTCAGGGGCTTTACGTCACCCATTGTTATAATATCATCGAATTATCCCAATGTATGACATATCTAGCGCCAGGGGCTTTACTTCACCCATTGTTACAATATCATCGAATTATCCCAATGTATGACATATCTAGCGTCAGGGGCTTTACGTCACCCATTGTTATAATATCATCTAATTATCCCAGTGTATGACATATCTAGCGCCAGGGGCTTTACTTCAATCATTGTTATAATATCATCGAATTATCCCAATGTATGACATATCTAGCGCCAGGGGTTTTACGTCACCCATTGTTATAATATCATCGAATTATCCCAATGTATGACATATCTAGCGTCAGGGGCTTTACGTCACCCATTGTTATAATATCATCGAATTATCCCAATGTATGACATATCTAGCGTCAGGGGCTTTACTTCACCCATTGTTATAATATCATCGAATTATCCCAATGTATGACATATCTAGCATCAGGGGCTTTACTTCACCCATTGTTATAATATCATCGAATTATCCCAATGTATGACATATCTAGCGCCAGGGGCTTTATTTCACCCATTGTTATAATATCATCGAATTATCCCAATGTATGACATATCTAGCGTCAGGGGCTTTACTTCACCCATTGTTATAATATCATCGAATTATCCCAATGTATGACATATCTAGCGTTAGGGGCTTTACTTCACCCATTGTTATAATATCATCGAATTATCCCAATGTATGACATATCTAGCGCCAGGGTCTTTACGTCACCCATTGTTATAATATCATCGAATTATCCCAATGTATGACATATCTAGCTTCAGGGGCTTTACGTCACCCATTGCTATAATATCATCGAATTATCCCAATGTATGACATATCTAGCGTCTGGGACTTTACTTCACCCATTGTGATAATATCATCTAATTATCCCAGTGTATGACATATCTAGCGCCAGGGGCTTTACTTCACCCATTGTTATAATATCATCGAATTATCCCAATGTATGACATATATAGCGCCAGGGGCTTAACTTCACCCATTGTTATAATATCATCGAATTATCCCAATGTATGACATATCTAGCATCAGGGGCTTTACTTCACCCATTGTTATAATATCATCGAATTATCCCAATGTATGACATATCTAGCGCCAGGGGCTTTACTTCACCCATTGTTATAATATTGTGGGATGTGGATTTTAATTCCTGAGAATATTGTTAAGATGTCTAGGGGGTTTTATTGATTCTCTGGTCACTGGTTAGAATGCAGGGTGATCAGGGATATTTACCACAAATCCCAGGAGAAAAGAGTTCAATCCTTGAAACAATGGCATCTGTGTGTAGGTTTCCCTTCCCACTTCATCACCCTTTAAATTCACTATAGTGCTAGAAGGATATTGATTGCTCACAACATATAAACAACCACTTGTTGTACACCACATTTACTTGATGTACACAACACTTTTGGACAAACAGTTCAGGTATTAACTCAAGATCTGCAGTTACATATATATATGTATATGTAATAAACACTATGCATTTTCAGACAGGCATGGGATTCATTGCATTATTACAATATAGTACCCAGTGACCCCAAAAAAAAACAACAATGTTATTACAAACAACACAACAACCACAAATTGGGTCTACTTTCATTTTCCCTCATAATTAAGGCAAATAAAGATATTAAATAGAACCCAACATAACATGTTTCTGACACCTTTTACCATTCTCTCATTTTTAAAAATAATGAGTTGGTGTCAAAATACTATACCATATATACCATTGGAAAAAACTACTGACCTGTTACCTTCAAAAAAAATACCAACATATAAACAACATTTTGTACTACTAATTAAATTAATTAATCGAGTCTATCTCCTGGTGTGCGGTTATGGGTTCACCTTTGCTGTCGATTAGATCCTTTTCCCATTATCTGGGTACCGAATTAATGCACTCAGTTAGGTTCTTACTATTTAGTCACTGGTAATTGGCTGGTGCAAATCATACTTTATAATCCAAGAATAGAAATTACACACAATCACATATCCCTCCGCGGGCTAGAATATTCGAGTACTCTGTTGCAGTAGGCTCGGTGTCTTTTTGAAATTTGGGGCCTCAGGTTGGTCTAACTTTCCGGAATTTCCACTTCAGCTCTGCAGAAGGTACTTTACCATCTCACCATACATGGTGCCAAGTAGACGTCCATTCAGCTGCTCTGCTTTTATTATCAGAATCCCAAGTAGTTCAACAAAGATTTTACACCCACCAAGTCGCGAGTCTATAACCCATGGCATTTAGGTTGACATTGGACCAGCAAAGAGTTAGTCGTTGTTATCTAGTCCAGTGTAGAACTTTATATGACTGAGAGGCATCTCATGGTAGTATCTGTGACTAGGGCCACAATTGATCTATACCTACATATATCCAAAGATGAATAAATCCAGCACAGTAACAGGTTTGCAAACAATTGGATGATTCCTCTTGTTGCTGATGTAGAGACATTTAGCTGCTTTTATACTGTCTTTTTGATGGTGGTCAGGTTTTGGAACCTAGAGGTAATCTGGTGTAGATATGGTTCAGAGATTCTGAAGTTGGTACATTGATTGTATTGGCTATAATGTTGTTTCAGTGTCTCTTCCTATTTTGAGTTGGTGTTCATAGCTAGAACTTGGTGGTGAATGGCTGGAACCTATGTTTGACTGTTGCAGCTGTGAGATGTTCTTTCGAAGACGTATCCATTGTGGATATTAACTTGGTAATCCAACCAACAATTGAAGGTTACTCACTGTTGTTAGTTTTAGTAACTTGCTAGAAGGATTGTCCCAGTTTCACTGACTTGGTTGAATGATGAGGCCATAGGTGATACTTCTCAGAAGTAACGCAGACGATACACTGTTGTCAGTACTCTGATGATCTTCATCTTTGTAGATTATTAGATCTTGAAGTCCATCCTGGATATTCCTACTAAAATAGGACTTAATCACTCACCCAGTCAGTTGTCTTCGAATTTATCTGTTGCTCGCTATGGAGCTATTGAGCGCAGCAGTCCATGGGTATTTCTAGATGCAGACTATGGTTAGGACATTCACTTTCTGGCTGTTGACCCAGGATCCAGATTTAGTGATATAGTCCCACCATATTCAACCACCACCTGCTTCTCTTCTATAGAAAAGGGATGACAAGAATACAACACGAGCATTAACCTACTGTGTTATGGTAAAAGGTTTACAACACAATTACAAACACAAATACAAAACAACAAGGGGAGAAGGGGAAAGGAGTGGGTGTCCACGTTCCACTGTCCCTCATTGCTGAGTAGAGCCATTCTGACTCTTAATAGTGAGTAAGGTATTTTCTCACTTATATTTTGTTCTGTTGTTACTGGGACTATTGGATGGGTGAAGTCATTCTGTCCATCCAACATGTTGATATTGTCTCTCTCATTACTTGAAGAGAATAGCCTATACAGAATCCCTGTGGTTTCTAATGCCGCGTCTTCCTTTCGGCACTATAATCATCACTAGGTCAAGACTATTCAACATTGGCTTCTTAAGTACTGACATACACATGGATTCTTACATCAACATCCTCTAATCCCAAGGTGCAACATTAAAATGTATATTCCCACAGGAAAAAGTAACAATCAGAACAGAGAAAATTCTCATACCAGAAAAAAAACATACATGTACATTTCTCTGATATTAAGTACATGATAATCATACATAATAATTTAATCATAAAATTTAATGCCGGAGCCAATGGTTTTAAATTTTCTTCAGGGGTTAATCCATAACTAAAACATATATTGTTTTTCCCCCACTGCGTACCGCAGATGAGGATAGTAGCCGCTGTGATATATTTTGTCAATGACTGCTATTATTCGGAGGGTATTTATTAGAATAACTTATGCCGCATGGTCCAGTATTCTGAATATTGCAAGCAATTTATTCACATCAATCCTCGCTTCTGTTTCTACTACGGTGAGGCGATGCGGAGTGAATCCTATCCGAACATGCATTTACATCCCGCGTTTACTTTAATTGTTCATGAATTTATATTCTCAAACATGGCATTCTCCTAACACTATTTTATGAAATGATTATATGTTCTTCACTACTATGGAGTGGTTATTAATCTGTTAGCAAACGGATGGTACTAAAATGTAGCACTATATTTCCAAGTTACAGATTATTATGTGGCAAGCATTTTATCCCCTGACTAAGAGTCAGGAATAGGCGTAATCATTTGTATGTCCCCGCATGGATAAAACAAGTTCAGAGACATCCTTACCAGTGAAGTATGAAATCAAGAGTCTGCTCCTACATTGAGAAAATCTCTAGAATGTGTTTCAGACATGAGAGTTGATACTTTATGTGTACTACAGTACACATAATATTCATCTATATATCTATAAAACAAAGTGTATGTATGTAAATATGTAAATATGTAAATATGTATGTCCTTTATTTTTTCGCTAACGGCCCATCCGATTGAGATGAAATTTTCTACACGCCTTCCTTTCATTCCAGAGCTGTCAACTGTCGTATTTTTTTTCTTCTTCCTCCTCCTCCCTCCTCCCATTCCCAAAATACGTACGTAAATATATGATGATGATGATGAAAGAATCCCCGAACCAAAACGCTTGGGAAAGGGAAGAAAATGACGTGACTACACATTAGCTAAGGGACTTAACTCTAGAAAAAGTTATTTCAAGGGGCATAACTTTTAATAACATTGTTGTATAACTTATAGTCATATTGTTGTATCGTTTTCAATGATTTATAAACTCTTTGTCTATAGTTATGTACCGGCATATGAGTTATAATAAATAATGATACAATCTTTTAGACATTTTCAAAGTTTACATAAAAATAATGCATAATGCATAACATTGTAACTCATCTTTCTATACTTAAGAAGTTATCTAAAAGATGTTGAACAATATCATCGCATCTTTAGTGTTTTCCGCCATCATATCGACACGATTCGCTTGACAGCACTTCTCAGCGCTATCAAGCCAAGACGCCTTACACATTTCAAGCAGTCTGATACGGGGGGAAAATGGCACGTCGTAATAGCACAAAGAAACAAGCAGCTTCCAAGATGCATAGTGAGAAAACCGACCAGACTATCAAGAAGACGAACCTGCCTTTGGAGAGTCTGCATGCAAGCTGTAATAAAGTATCTGAACCTACAGTCAATGAAACTACCAATAAGAAGAGCGACGACTACCCACAGACGAACACAAAAACTTGTGAGAGGAAGGAGGACCAAGACACCAGAATCAGAAACACTGATTCAAACACAGTCAGATGGGTGGTCAAGCGGCACATGCATGAATACGCACAAGATGCAATGACATATGTTCGCGCATATGGCCGCCCAGATTTGTTTATTACCTTCACATGCAATCCTACATGGGATGAAATAACAGAACTGTTGTTAACTGGACAATCATCATCAGATCGCCCTGATATTTCCGCACGTGTGTTCAAACAAAAATTGAAATCTTTAATGGATTTAATTGTCAAGCATCACGTTTTTGGAGAGACACGCTGTTGGATGTATTCCATCGAATGGCAAAAAAGAGGATTGCCACATGCACACATTTTGATTTGGTTGATGGAAAAAATCACACCAGATCAAATTGATCAAGTCATCTCAGCAGAAATACCAGATGTCGACATTGATCCAGAGTTACTTGAAGTCGTCACCAAAAACATGATTCATGGTCCATGTGGCTTCCTCAATAACAATTCACCTTGCATGTCTGATGGAAAATGCACAAAACGGTACCCAAGACATTTACATGCAGAGACAATCACTGGCAATGACGGATATCCACTATATCGTCGACGCTCAACTGAAGATGGCGGCAAATCTATCACTTTAAAAGTACGAAACAATGATCTTCAAGTCGATAATCGTTGGGTTGTACCGTATTCACCGTTACTCTCGAAAACGTACAAAGCACACATCAATGTCGAGTATTGCAATTCGGTTAAATCGATCAAGTACATTTGCAAATATGTCAACAAAGGAAGCGATATGGCAGTTTTTGGAGTGGGAAATGCAACTGCGTCTATCGATGAAATAGACCAATATCAAGTGGGACGCTACATTAATAGTAATGAAGCAGTATGGCGTATTTTATCATTTCCAATCCATGAACGTCATCCAACAGTTGTTCATTTGGCAGTGCACCTTGAAAATGGACAGCGTGTGTACTTCACAACAGAAAATGCAAGTGAACGAGCATTGTCACCACCACCAACAACGTTAACTGCATTTTTTTCATTGTGTGGGAATGATATGTTTGCAAAGACACTACTTTACTCTGAAGTGCCAACATACTACACATGGAATGCATCAGCGAAAAAGTTTCAACGTCGCAAACAAGGTAAAGCAGTTGAAGGACATACCAATTTATATTCGACCGACGCGTTAGGCCGTCTGTACACTGTTCACCCAAACAATGCAGAATGCTTTTACTTGCGATTACTGTTAATCAACGTACGTGGACCGACATCCTTTCAAGAATTAAGAACAGTAAACGGTCAAGTATGTGCCACTTATCGTGAAACTTGCCAAGAATTACATCTTCTTGAAAACGATGCACACTGGGACACTTCACTCGCTGATGCATCAAATACTGCTCAACCACAGCAAATAAGCACATTATTTGCCATCATATTGACAACTAGCTTCCCATCCAATCCAAAAGATCTTTGGGAAAAATACAAAGACTGTATGAGTGAAGACATCCTACATCGTTTGCGTGCAATGAATCAAAATCCGGACATTCAATTCACACAAAATGTGTATAATGAAGCATTGGTTTCGACGGAGGACATATGTTTGGCAATCGCTAACAAACCACTGGTACAATTGGGAATGACTGCGCCAGATCGATCTGCAAACGATCTTTTCGATCGTGATTTGCAACGAGAATCACTCTTTGATGTCGACGAATTGTGTGCATTTGTTCAAACGAATCTTCTAAAATTGGTTCTTCTTCTTCTTCTTCTTCGTTCATCCGGAGTTTTTTTTTCGGACGTGATTGCGTTGTGCCTGTTTACAGCAGAGCTGCGTTCTTGCGCCGTTAGGCCGACACATCCGACTTCTGCGGGCATTTGTTGACCGGGTTAACCTTCCCGGTAAAATTGGTTCCAGAACAACGTATAGTGTATGACATAATTATGCATGCAATTAAAAGCCAAACCGGCGGATTGTATTTCCTAGATGCGCCCGGGGGCACAGGGAAAACTTTTCTCATTTCACTTATATTGGCAACCATGCGATCACGACAAAATATTGCGCTGGCTATCGCATCATCTGGAATTGCGGCAACTCTTTTGGATGGTGGCCGAACAGCACATTCAGCACTAAAATTGCCCTTGAATATTCACATCACTGAGACACCAACATGCAATATCCGAAAAAATTCTGGAATGGGTAAAGTACTCCAATCATGTCAACTCATTGTATGGGACGAATGTACTATGGCACACAAAAAAGCATTGGAGGCGCTTCATCGTACACTACAAGATTTCAGAGGAAATGAACAGCTCTTCGGTGGCGCACTTATTTTATTGTCTGGTGATTTTCGACAAACTCTACCAGTTATACCACGTTCAACACCCGCTGATGAACTTAATGCATGTCTGAAATCATCAGTTTTGTGGCGACACGTTCAGAAATTGACTTTGAAGACCAACATGCGTGTACAACTACAACATGATGCATCCGCAGAAGTTTTCGCAAAACAATTGTTGGATATTGGGAATGGAAAAATGCCAATCGATGAATCCACACATAGTATCACGTTGCCAACAAACTTCTGTAACATCACAGCAACTATAGACGAATTAATTCACAAAGTTTTCCCAAATATGGCACGGAATCACAAAAATCATCAATGGCTCAGTGCACGTGCTATATTAGCAGCTAAAAACAACGATGTCAATGCCATCAATTGCGCCATTCAAAACGAAATACCAGGCGAAGCGACAACGTATAAGTCCATCGATTCTATGATGAATCAAGACGAAGTTGTCAATTATCCAACTGAATTCTTGAATTCCCTTGATTTGCCAGGCATACCGCCGCACGTTTTAACATTGAAAATTGGTGTGCCTATCATTCTTCTCCGAAACATCAATCCACCTCGACTTTGCAACGGTACCAGGCTTGCAGTCAAAAAGATGATGAACAATATCATCGAAGCTACAATTTTGAATGGGAAATTTAAAGGAGAAGATGTACTGTTGCCTCGCATCCCAATGATTCCAACAGACATGCCATTCGAATTCAAACGCCTGCAGTTTCCGGTGCGAGTTGCATTTGCCATGACGATCAACAAAGCACAGGGACAATCGCTACAAGTGTGTGGACTAAATTTGGAAAATCCGTGCTTCACACACGGACAGCTATATGTGGCCTGTTCACGCGTTGGAAAATCTTCGGATTTATTCGTCTACGCACCAGACAGAAAAACAAAAAATATTGTTTATCAAAAAGCACTACGTTAGACATCATATTTGGTGTTCGGCCATAACTTGAAATTTATACAAGATTTAAAAAAAAATAATCCTAGCATTAAGCAAACTTTTCTCCTCTAGATAGACAGACAGACAGGCAGGCATGCAGGCAGGCAGGCAAGCAGGAGAGGAGGCAAAGAAGAGAAGAAGGATGGGAATATGAGAAGAAGTAGAATTTGGGGATGAAAAAGAGGGGAAGAAGAAAAAGAGGTTGAGAAGAAGAAGGCGAAAAGGATGAGAAAGATAAAAAAAAAAAAGGAGGATGAGGAGAATAGAATGAGAAATAGTAGAAAAGTACAAATGTCTTCATGCTTTTTAAATGCATTATGTTCTGGTGTTTCTTTAACACATTTGATCCTGGGGGAAATTTTTGGCTTTATGTCATAGTCGTAATCTAACACCTTTAGTTTTGGGGTATATTTGACAAAGCTGCCCTCGTGTAACTTTAACCCATTCTGCCTTGATTATTGCTTTAGACTCCTGCCTCTGAACCACTTGGATCCAACATTGATTATCCTCTAAACATGATTGTCAGAAGATGTTGATTTAAGTGCCGGGGTCCATGTGGTACTTCCAGCATGCCAGCACAATAATAACAACATCAAGTGCAGTTGTGTTTAGAAAATAGGTGCATAACATCGTATATTCACAGCAAATGCCCGGTATCAGTTGCAAGTTTATTTGTTGCTTTCACTTTCTGTATTTCAAACTGCTATAATAATAACTCTTTCTGTTCCAGGAGTTTATTACTTTAAAATAACACATTTGTATGATATTCTTCATGTCAAGTTTCTCAAATACAAAGTTAGTTTATCTATTTGCAAATTATTTAAAGTAGTCTCAGCAAGTGTTACATAAAAACTGCACGTCATTACGAGTGCAAATGACTCAAGAGTCTCATTGTTGATGTTAACCTAATGAAGAAATAAATCACTATTACTGCCTCTAAAATTGTCTTATTTAAAACGAAATCAGCCACAGGCAAGTGAGGACTACATTATTGTATTACTTTAGGCTGACCGTACATACTTCACGAAATCATGCTCATTATGTGAACGATCCTGCAAGATTCTCGACTCTACAGCAGACAATATAACTATAGTGAATATTTCTTGAATTCAATAATTCAGTTTTCCATTTCATGTTTTCAACTTGGCATTGCTTGTCAGACAGATAGTGGGGAACGGGATCTTATATGACTACTTATATAATTTAAATGAGATGCTCTCCACCATGGTCTGGGCCGGGTCAGACAGACAGACAGATAGATAGATAGATAGACAGACAGACAGACAGACAGACAGACAGACAGACAGACAGACAGTCAGTCGGGAACGGGAACTTATATGACTACTTATATGAATTAAATGAGATGCTCCCCACCAGGAGTTGGGCGATGCCGGGCCGGGTCAGACAGACAGACAGATAGATAGTCGGAACGGGAACTTATATGACTACTTATATGAATTAAATGAGATGCTCCCCATCAGGGTCTGGGCGAAGACGGGCCGGGTCAGACAGACAGACAGACAGATAGACAGACAGACAGACAGACAGATAGTCGGTAACGGGAACGAGAACTTATATGACTACTTATATGAATTAAATGAGATGCTCCCCACCAGAGTCTGGGCGAAGCCGGGCCGGGTCAGCTAGTAGGTTATAAACACTATTAGTTAGATATAAGTTCATAATGCCTATAAAAGATATTAACATAGGGATTTGAAATTGTAAGACATAGGAAAAATTACAGCGTGGCGCCCACATGTGTTTCCTTGGTAAAAATCATCCAGCCTGGTTTAAGAGAATTGTAACTAATTCTTAATTAAACATACTGGTCTATGTAATACATAAATATATCTTAATAATGTAGATATAACATACCAATAGTTGAAGAGAATCATGGTTTTAAAAGGCAAAATACCTTTCCCCCCACGGGAAAAGAAATCCCACAAGGGAATGCACGTCTGTTTACTTTCTTAGCTTGAACTAAAAATGGCTACACTGGGCCTTTGTCTTACAATCAGTCGACGACTGTTGGCCAGGTACGTAGGCCAAAATAAGGAGAAATTAATTTAGCTACCCTACGGGTTAGTTTTTATCCTATATTCAGTAAGATACTTAAACCGTAGTTGAAAGGGGTTGTTTATTTTTAAGGGAGTCAATAAATAGGAAAGGGTAAGGACGTTTTATTATATCACAAATATCATCGAATTATCCCAATATATGACATATCTAGCATCAGGGGCTTTACTTCACCCATTGTTATAATATCATCGAATTATCCCAATGTATGACATATCTAGCGCCAGGGGCTTTACGTCACCCATTGTTATAATATCATCGAATTATCCCAATGTATGACATATCTAGCATCAGGGGCTTTACTTCACCCATTGTTATAATATCATCGAATTATCCCAATGTATGACATATCTAGCGCCAGGGGCTTTACTTCACCCATTGTTATAATATCATCGAATTATCCCAATGTATGACATATCTAGCATCAGGGGCTTTACTTCACCCATTGTTATAATATCATCGAATTATCCCAATGTATGACATATCTAGCGCCAGGGGCTTTACTTCACCCCATTGCTCATTGTTTTAGTTATAATATCCTTGAGCTGTCCCAATGTCTGACCTATCTAGCATCAGGGTCTTTACATCATCTCATTGTTCATTGTTCTAGTTAAATTATCTGTATAGTTAAAAATAAAATATATAAAATATTAAAATTATATATAGTTAAAAATTCTGTTGTATTCCTTCTATTTTGTCATACTGTTGTATTCCTTCTATTTTGTCATACTGTTGTATTCCTTCTATTTTGTCATACTGTTGTATTCCTTCTATTTTGTCTTATTCGTGTATTCCTTCTATTTTATCATACTGTTGTATTCCTTCTATTTTGTCATACTGTTGTATTCCTTCTATTTTGTCATACTTTTGTATTCCTTCTATTTTGTCATACTGTTGTATTCCTTCTATTTTGTCATACTGTTGTATTCCTTCTATTTTGTCATACTGTTGTATTCCTTCTATTTTGTCATACTTTTGTATTCCTTCTATTTTGTCATACTGTTGTATTCCTTCTATTTTGTCATACTGTTGTATTCCTTCTATTCTGCGCAGTTACCAGTTTGTGAATGATTGTAGTTTATTTGTAATATTTTTCGATGTTCTTCATGTTTCTGACTCCCACAGTAGTGCCGATTTAATGTTAGAATTAAATATTCTAAGTTGTGTGCTAAGTTTAACGTCTCTTGACTTCGACAAATGTAGTTTTTTAAAATCCTCTCTAGCCTTCTGTAGTTTTATTCTGATGTACCTGTTCTACCCCCTTTGTCTGCATTGGTACCTAGGTAGGTGTATTATGTCTTTTGGAGTGAGGTTTTCCCAAGGGAAACAACACACACACTGACTGACATGCTACAAGATCGCACCATCGACGACAATTCACCTATACACAGCATCTAGTCTGGGAAACTAACAAATCTGGCCACATTCAACATCGCTGTGATTCAGGCAGATCAATCATTGACTTTCTGGAAGAAGACGCAAGTTTCGACCAGCACGGGGGTGGACTAAAGACATCCGGGCATGAACATTCATGAGGAAAGGTCACTGGCGAATGGTTTAGCACCTCTCCGACCGTCCCAGGTGGGAACAACTCCCTGCGATTCATCTACTGCATGATCTTGATAACGATTAAAGTTAGTTGCATATCCTTTATAGGACGTCGCAGTCGAACCCAGCATTGTTTGGCTGTTTGAGATTTCTTGGCAAGTTTATGTTCAATAGTTTACCATTGCTTTCTGGACGATCCTCACAAAAACTATTGTATGAACAGCAACGCAAGGCGGAAGACCGACTTGACTATTAACCATAAATTTATTACTGAAGAGTGACAATCGCTCGGCACATAACGAGTGCAGGCGTGTATGCGAGTGTTAAGTCTCGAGGCAATACTCATGATGTGCTTCATAATATTGGGTGAGTTAACATTGTATTTTACTTCCTCGTTTGCCATAGATGTCGTTAAAATCGTATCTGTACTTTAGCCGACACATCCGACTTTAGCAGATTTTTGGTGGAAGCGTCTGTGATTTTTATTTTCTTCAATTGCTATTCTCTCCGCCAGACGTCAGTGCAGTGTGATTAAAACACAACCACTGCCACCACAACAAACACTACAACCACTACAAACACTACAACCACTATCACCACAACCACTACCACCACAACAAACACTACAACCACTACCACCACAACAAACATCACAACCACTACCACCACAACAAACACTACAACCACTACCACCACAACAAACATCACAACCACTACCACCACAACAAACACTACAACCACTACCACCACAACAAACATCACAACCACTACCACCACAACAAACACTACAACCACTACCACCACAGCAAACATCACAACCACTACCACCACAACAAACACTACAACCACTACCACCACAGCAAACATCACAACCACTACCACCACAACCACTACCACCACAACCACTACCACCACAACCACTACCACCACAACCAGTACCACCACAACCACTACCACCACAACCACTACCACCACAACCACTACCACCACAACCACTACCACCACTATCACAGTCTGGCGGAGATAGTGTATCGGCCAACTCTAATCCATTGATCCAGACATAAGCAGTCAATCTTTGACACAATGTCTGCAACCATCTGTTTTGCTGCACCTTCGGTCTCTACTATTACATATCTGCATTACTCTATTGCTTTTGTTTCACCGTGTATGAGAGCCAGTTTTCTTTCTTCTTTTCTCACAATTATTTTAATTTATCTTCCGGTCTCTTCCATCATTTGTTTGCCATCCTCGTTTCTTCTTTCAATGCTTCCGTCAGCTCGCCTTATTTCCAATCTTTCTTTCTTTCAAGTTTTCGTATTGTACTGTCAGATTTATTCTATGTTCTTATTCTTTTATTGTTCTTAGGTCTGTCATTATATCCATCTGTATTTATTTATCATACATGAAACCACCCATTCACTTTACCCGCTACCTTATCCGTCATTCTACCCCTGTGTTTTTTTTATTTTTTTAATTTCCTTCTCTTGCGCATAACTTTTGATTTATTTCTAAACACCACGTCGTTAAAATTATATTTGGGATATATTTTAGCTGCATATTGCCAAGCAGTAGATGATAAAAATGATGCCTGATATTCTGTTTTCTTAACTGGCCCACTGGCGTGTGTATTTCACAGGCATGTCTTATGCAACTGTGGTTTCTGCGTGGTAGGGCGGGAGCACACACATCAGCTTCTGGGGGAGCAGGTTCGACCTTCTGGGTCGGCTTACTGGGCAGAGATTGATAAATACATTGTGTGTGTGTGTGTGTGCGCGCGCGCGCGCGTGCGTGTGCATGTGCATGCGTGTGCGCATGAGAGAGAGAAATAGTGTGAGAGAGAAATAGAGAAAGAAAGAACGAACGAAGGAACGAACGAATTTTCAAAGGGTAACAAATTGGGCACGCAGGCCCGTCTTACATTCGGCCCTTCCAATCTCTCATCTTTCGTTCGACCACCTGGGTCGAGAAAGAGAAAACCACAATCACAAAAAGTCACATCTACATCTGTGGGGTAAAAGGAATGGCGTAAACAGGATACAAGTGGGAACCTCCGTGGCCAAGAGGTTACGCTGTGTGCCTCGGGTTTCCAATGTCGTGGGTTCGATTCTGGCTGCGCAGTTCGGTTCACGGGTGTTATTTTCTCGGAGACTCTTGGGGGTCGTCGCTGGAGCTACGGAGTTCGTGTTTTGTGTGACTCGTTTGGCAGGCCGTCCTGAGGAAAGACACCGAGACATATGGGATAAAACCTGGTGCAATAAAGTCGATACTTTTTCCTATACAAGAATTAGGTACAATGTCACCGTTTAGAAGAGGATAGACTAGACAAGACCTGAAGGTACAATGTCACCGTAGTATACAAGTGGAGAGACTAGACAAGACCTGAAGGTACAATGTGACCGTAGTATACAAGTGGACAGACTAGACAAGACTTGAAGGTACCGTCACACCCTAGGGTAGTAGAGGAAAGGGTAAAAGAATCACCGCCCTGTAACTCTTCATCCCACTGTTGCAAAGGAAAGACTAAACACCACCCTGGAGCACCTCTACAGCCCAGCCTATAACAGAAACAACCACCCTGGAGTACCTCTACAGCCCAGTCTATACAGAAACACTACCCTGGAGTACCTCTACAGCCCAGTCTATACAGAAACACTACCCTGGAGTACCTCTACAGCCCAGCCTATAACAAAAACAACCACCCTGGAGTACCTCTACAGCCCAGCCTATAACAAAAACAACCACCCTGGAGTACCTCTACAGCCCAGCCTATAACAGAAACAACCACCCTGGAGTACCTCTACAGCCCAGCCTATACAGAAACAACCACCCTGGAGTACCTCAGACGAGTTTATACAGACACAACCAGTAAAGAGCTTAACTGATTAAATGCCGAAGGATAATATATCGTCACATGTGACCTTCCATTTTGACAGAAGAACGATGTATCGCCTTACTAGCGTCATCGTGTTATTTGTGGGTTGTTTTTTTTGTTTTTTCGTGATATCCCCCTCAGTTTCACTGCTTAGTGAACGGTTATTTACTTTATAATACCTGCTCATTTGATTGTGTGCTATGTTTGGTCCAAACTTATTTGTTTGTGTTTGGCGCTGAACCAGTGAAGAAACCTTTGTATCGGAGATTTTAAAATGTTGCTCGTCTTTTGCAGGACATTGTGATCAACCCCAGGTTGACTATGCAATTTTCCGTTCATCAGTTTGTCATATCTTTGTGAGAGAGAGGTCAATCTTTTAGTTTCCAAATTTACCAAATTTACCGATGTGTGGAATGAACACTACCCCGACGATCAGAAGACAGGAAGTTTAAGTTAGAGCCCGATAATCACTTTTGGTCATGCTGAAATCTCTGTCAGAGATTACAAGTTAGTTGCATATCCTTTTCAGGACGTCGCAGTCAACCCCAGCATTGTTTTCATTTATTTTTATTTTACTATTTGTGATCTCTTGGCAAATTTACGTTAAGTAGTTTGCCATTGTTTTCTGAACGATAGGTTCCTATACCATTTCGTTAAATAAAAACCAACGCAAGGCGGTCTGCTGCCAAATCACCCACAACTGTGTTTAACGCGGTATGCGGAATTACGAACTGCATCTGGAAACCATCTCCATGGAACCGCCCTTTCGGAGATTAGAGGAGGTAACTATCTGAATCTATGACTCGCTCGCTGGCTTTGAGCACAAGCGTAGTCCATACACACTATTTATAGAAGTGCTGGACTGAATTTTGCATGTGGATTAGCCTTCCCCATTAACAATGTCCCTCGCCATCAGGCGAACCCACTCCGACTTCAGAGGTACTTGTAATTAACGTCACAAAGTCAAGGACGACAGATCAACATTTTAGTCCAGCTATCCGGCATGTGGAATGAACCCCCTACCCCGGTCATCAGAGATAGTTTAAGTGTGGGTGTGTTAAACTACTCGATCACGCCGATCTCCACCTGAAGAGTTAAGAACATTCGTGTCAAGCAAGTCCTACAATATAGCTACCTGACCTTCGAGCTATAGGAGAAACGGAGATGGTCTATTCACCTCATAAATTCAAGCTCTGATGTACGTGGAAGTATCAAAACGGTAAATGAAGCGACAATTTGCGGTTGAGAGCGTGGCGGCCGAGGTGTTCAGACACCGCATGTCAGGGAACGGATAGACCCTTGGAAACACTAACTGCATGTTGGGTGAGTGACCACGGAAAGACAGACTGACAGACAGACAGACAGACAGACAGACAGACAGACAGACAGACAGACAGACAGACAGACAGACAGACAGACAGACAGACAGACAGACAGACAGACAGACAGACAGAATGAGAGAGAAGGAAGGAACGAACTTATTTTAGAGAGAATAAGAGACGGGAAGAGAGAGGGAAAGATGGAGAGAGAGAGTGAGAGAGATTTAAAGAGACAGGGAGAGTAGGAGAGGGAGAATTAGAGAGAGAGAGGGAGACAGGGAGAGTAGGGAGAGAAAGGGAGAGAGAGAGAGAGAGAGACACACAGCCAGTGAGAAGAAAGAGAGAGAGAGAGAGAGAGAGAGAGAGAGAGACACAGCCAGTGAGAAGAAAGAGAGAGAGAGAGAGAGAGAGGGGGAGACAGGGAGAGTAGGGAGAGAAAGGGAGAGAGAGAGAGAGAGAGACAGCCAGTGAGAAGAAAGAGAGAGAGAGAGAGAGAGAGAGAGAGAGAGAGAGAGAGAGAGAGAGAGAGAGAGAGAGAGAGCTAGAATCTGGTCCATCTCTAATAGATTGTATTACGTATAAATGAGTCTAAGGTCACCTTTGAGGAATTGCAAATACAGACTACAGGCATCAAATATGCACAAACGGAAATGTAATCAACGGGGGTTTTCAGCTGTTCATAAAATTGAAAACACGGAGTGAGAATAACTACCAGATGTTAGCAATTATTTTAATTATTTGTATTTTGTTATAAGATTCCCATCAGCGTAGTCTCAACAACAGTGGATCTCACGTTGTTATCTGGATACAGCTCATTCCAACCTATACTCTCTAGCACAGTGGTTCTCAACCGGTGGGGAATTCCCCCCAGGGGGGAATTTTAGGGTTTCCAGGGGGAGGGGGGGGGGGGGGGGGGAGAAAATGAAGATCATTTCAAGATCGCGTTAATACAAGAACCGATTACTTGATATTGCTTTTCCCTTCATACTTTACAGTTATGCACGTCTCATCCTTCTAAAATTCATTTTATAAAGTAAGTAGACCCACAAATCACGTTTTATGTGGATGTCTAGACCTGTGTTAACATATTTACCTTCCATTTTTACGAATACTGTGTAGGGGTGGGGGAATTTTTAGGTAGGAAATATGAAAAGGGGGGGGGGATGAAATTCTGAAAATATGGTGAAGGGGGACACGGGCCAAATTTTTGATAGGAAGGGGGGGGGGGGGGAATGACGTTCTGAAAATATGGTGAAGGGGGGCACGGGCCAAAAAAGGTCCATTATATATCTTTAATGTGGCTCTTTGTGGCAGATGGTACTAGGGCATTCTTGTGAGGAGGCCCAACCATGTAATCCGTGGTTCTTTAATGAAATGCACGACTGATTCCAGACCAAGTCTTCTAATTTCATCATTCTTAATTCTATCTCTCAGTTACTCTCACAGCACTTCTAAGGCATCCCATCTCTGTTGTTATGATTTTGCACTCATTAGTTGCAGTAAGCGTCCATGTTTTATATTGTCCTACCTGTTCAGATATCTGTTTCTGGCGTGTAGAATGTCAGTCATCTACATAATGTGCCTAAATCTCCGTGCAAATTCTGTTTTAGTCATATTTCTTCAGTCTCCTTGAATTTGTTTACTGTTTTTCTTTATTTGTTCTGTTATATTCTTTCTTACCTTGCTCCCTCCTCCTCCCCCATCATCTGCAGAATTTCATGTCATCCATTTCGTTTGTGAGGTTCTCTATATAGGAATACTGATCTCTTGTAATGTCAGTAGGATTGATTCCGACAACATACCCCAACGTTCATGAATAGTCTGTGTTGTCTCCCATGGCATTATATCTGTTATCTACAGTAACATTGTAACTTTCTCTAATGTCTTTGCCTTTAAGTAATGCTAGATCAAATTTGAAGTTATGTGGGATCTTCTTTATAGTTTTAAGTTTTAACCTTGTCCTTCCTGTAACCGCCGGCTCCGTGGCGAAGAGTGATTGACGCGATTCGTGATCCTGCATACCCGCGTTCGAAATACAACTGTGCGCTATTTGGCAGCAGACCGCATTGCTTTGTTTTTTTACGAAGTGGTATGAGTGTCGGTCGTTCAGAAAGAAAAGGCAAACTACTGAACATAAACTTGCCAAGAAATCAGAACAGAACAAAAATTCTGGTGTTGACTGCAGCATTGTGTAAAGCAGGGGTGGGCAAACTACAGCCCGCGGGCCGCATGCGGCCCGCCAAGTGATTTTATGCGGCCCGTGAGGGCATTTAGAAATAAAAATTTTAAATTCGCTTTTAAGATATTTTGTTGAATTTTACAGAATGTCATGTACCGTTAAGATTTAAGAAAATTGTCAATAACAAACGTAAGATTGAAGATGAATGCCGTGTTTTTAATGATGAATGGACAACTAAGTGCTGTTTTATAAAAGTTGGTAGCAAATCAGTTTGCTTGTTGTGTCGTGAGTCAGTGGCTGTCTTCAAGGGGTACAATTTAAAAAGACATTATCAAACAAAACATTCCGATTTCGGATACAATTTAACGACCGAATAGAAGGAAAGGAAATGCCTTGAGTTGGTGAAAAAATTTGGAGAAACAGCAAACTGTTTTCACTAAACAGTCTTCAATTCAAGATGCTGCAACTGAAGCTAGTCTTGTGCTGTCACTCAGAATTGTAAAACAGAACAAGCCATTTTCTGATGGCGAGTTCATCAAGGAATGTTTGCTAGATGCAGCAAACATTATGTGTCCAGAACAAAAACACAGATTTGACAACATTACTGTATCAAGGAGAACTGTGGTCAGACGTGTTGACAAGATCAGTGACAATTTGATGCATAAACTTCAATATGCAAGTAAACAATTTTTGTGGTACTCTGTTGCATTGGATAAGAGTACCGTTGTATATGATGTTTTTTTTAAAATTCGCATATCCTTTAAAGGACATCGCTGTCAACAGCAGCATCTTTCAGCTGTCTGATGATTTCTTGGCAAGATTACGCTCAGTAGTTTGCCATTGCTTTCTGAGCGGCCGGCTCAGTTATCCCGCAAGTCACCAGCGGGGGTCGAACCGCTCTCAGCTCTCGCCCGCTACGAGACTCTGCGTGATAAACGGGATTACGGAAAAAGTGTTGTAACCCCTCGGTCAGAGAGACCGACTGATGTACATGGTACTGCCCAATTATTGATATTTATACGTGGAATAAACACTTCTTTCAAACTCACTGAAAAGTTACTGAGTGTTGAGTCACTCAAAGACACAACCAGAGGCCATAATATATTCAATGCTGTTACTAACTGTATTGAAAGAACTGGGTTGGTTTGGAACAAGATGGCAAGTGTTACAACTGACGGAGCTCGTGCTTTGACTGGAAAAAATGTAGGTCTGGTAAAGTTGATAAGTGATAGGATTAAAGCAGAATATCCAGATCATACATTATTACCACTTCACTGTGTGATTCATTAAGAAAGTATGTGTAAAACTGTTTTGAATATCAAGCATGTTATTGACCCAGTTGTCAGTGTAATCAACCTCATCAAATCAACAGGACTTACAATCACAGACAGTTCAAGTCATTACTTGACGATTTGGAAACTGAACAGTCCGATGTCCTGAACCACACCAATGTTCGATGGCTTGAGTCTCGGCAAGGTATTGAGGCGAGTGTGGGAACTCAGAGATGAAATAGTGATGTTCCTAGAGATGAAGAGCACTGCATGTGACTTTAATACTAACATTGTCAATAAAGAGTGGCAGTTAGACTTTATGTTTGCCATTGAAATTATGGAAAAGTTAAATGAACTGAATGTCAAACTTCAGGGCAATGGTGTGTTTGCGCATGAATTGTATGTATATATAAAATCATTTCAGGCAAAACCCTCACTGTTCTCCAGACAAGCAAGTGAAACAAGATTTTGTCACTTCCCTTTGCTGAAACAAGAAACCATTTCTGTTGAAATGACTGAAAAATACAAAGCCCAATTAGATGCATTGATTGAAGAATTTGGATGGAGATTCCAAGATTTCAAGAAATTAGAGCCATAGTTCAATATTCTCAGTTCACCTTTTAGTGCAGAAGCTGATACAGCCACAGAGAACATACAGTTGGAGCTGCTTAACTTACAAGCAGATCATGACCTGAAAGAGAAATTCAAGACAGATGGTTTGCTGGATTTCTATGGATCTTTATCACAAGAATCATTTCCCAACTTGAAAAACTTTGCAGCTAAACTTTTATCATTATTTGGATCAACATACATTTGTGAACAAGCATTCTCTTGCTTGAAGATCAACAAATCTAAGAATAGTTCTTTATTGTCGGACTGTAACTTGCATGTTGTCATGCGAATTTCAACAAGTAAACTTGCTCCAGATTTCAAGAATATTGTCAAAAATTGCAAGCAGTTACATACATCTCATAGAAATCAACAACTGTAGTGACAATGTAATCGCTGTGTGTCTAAATTAAAGTCATTGATAGATAATAAAGAACATTTGTTACAATAACAAGTCGTAAAATCCTGTTAACAAATTAGTAAAAGTTGTTGTCCATATTGTCAAATATAATGTACAAGTGTATAAGTAAAATAAAATTACAATAATTAGTTATTTATACAGCTTAATAACCTATAAATAATTAATTATTATTTATTACGATAGGTTGCTGCAAACAAAATGGATATATATATATATATATATATATATATATATATATATATATATATATATATATATATATATATATATATATATATATATATATATATATATATATATATGCGGCCCGCCAGTAGCTTTACATTTGTCGATGCGGCCCTCCGCACGAAAAGTTTGCCCACCCCTGATGTAAAGGATATGCATCTGACTTCCTGTAACTGGCACGTCCGCTCTTGGTCTAACTTAAGCTAAAGGGTCAGAAGTCTGTCGGTGAGACAGAGTACTTTCTGGGCTGATTACAAGTCCACGTGAGAATGTCACCTGGTCAGAAGTCTGTCAGGGAGATAAAGTACTTTCTAGGCTGATTACAAGTCCACGTGAGCATTTCACCTGGTCAGAAGTCTGTCGGTGAAATAGAGTACTTTCTGGGCTGAGTACAAGTCCACGTGAGAATGTCACCTGGTCAGAAGTCTGTCGGGGAGATAAAGTACTTTCTAGGCTGATTACAAGTCCACGTGAGCATTTCACCTGGTCAGAAGTCTGTCGGTGAGATAGAGTACTTTCTGAGCTGAGTACAAGTCTACGTGAGAATGTCACCTGGTCAGAAGTCTGTCGGTGAGATAGAGTACTTTCTGAGCTGAGTACGAGTGCGAGTGAGAATGCAGCGCTCTCACCTGTCTATTGGTGGCTACAGATTAAGAGGGTCAGGCTACAATGCTGAAGGGGGGGGGGGGAGAAAGAATGAGATTGATCGATTCTATCCTGGTATACTGTACAACCACAAGATAGTCAGGGCAACACATTTGGCCCAAGACGGAAAACTGCCACTCCCCACTACGCTTCGCGATAAATGTGCATTACATGCTGTCTATCCGCGTATAGGCTAGATAAACCAGACAGACAGACAGACAGACAGACAGACAGGCAGGCAGACAGACAGACAGGCAGGCAGGCAGGCAGACAGACAGACAGACAGACAGACAGGCAGGCAGGCAGGCAGGCAGGCAGACAGGCAGGCAGGCGGGCAGACAGACAGGCAGGCAGGCGGGCGGGCAGACAGACAGACAGACAGACAGGCAGTCAGACAGGCAGACAGACAGACAGACAGACAGACAGACAGGCAGGCAGGCAGGCAGGCAGACAGACAGGCAGGCAGGCGGGCGGGCAGACAGACAGACAGACAGACAGACAGGCAGTCAGACAGGCAGACAGGCAGACAGGCAGATGGACAGACAGACAGATGGACAGACAGGCATATGGACAGACAGACATGTGCTCGTGGACGTCCTCCCTCTCCACCACTTGGACTGCCATTATCCGCAATCCTTCTGTCGTTGTCATTCTTCCGTGACTTTCTAAATTCGCTAATACGTGTCTGAATGTCCTCGAGGCGGGCAACAAAATCAAATGTTGGGCTATCTGGTCGATCTATCACATCCACATTGGAGGCAAGTTGGTTACAACGTCTGTAAGAACACGGATATATGACAAACGACAAAAGTAAACTTGCCTAGAAAGTCACAAACAGCCAATAAATGTTGAGACTGAATGCGACGTTCTGTAAATGGCATACAAGTAACTGCACCGTTTATATAATAGGGAGTCTCCGTGGCGAAGTCGTCAAGCCGTCTGACTTGTGCTCCGAAGCTTGTGGGTTCGATTCCGGGTCGCTACCTACGGTTCACGAGTGCATTTTTTCGGAGACTCCTGAGGGTCGTCGCTGGAGCTACGGAGTTCGTGCTTTGTGCGACGCTTTCTGCGTTGCGGAAAGAGACTGAGCCATATGGGATGAAAACCCGAGGCAATAAAATCGACCCTGTCGACTTTTAAGCGACCTTTTTACATTAAATTATGCATTATATTATTAAATAATGTCCGATAGCGACTACTCAAATGTTATATAGAACCTGGTTTGCCATATGTCAGCGGATCATGCAATGTGGATGAACAAATTAGACACAAGAATTGAAGCAACGATCATGTGGTTCCTTAGATTGTGAATACCTGTGTTATATAGAACCTGGTTTGCCATATGTCAGCGGATCGTGCAATGTGGATGAACAAATTAGACACAAGTATTGAAGCAACGATCATGTGGTTCCTTAGATGAGTTTTGTGAATACCTGTGTTATATAGAACCTGGTTTGCCATATGTCAGCGGATCGTGCAATGTGGATGAACAAATTAGACACAAGTATTGAAGCAACGATCATGTGGTTCCTTAGATTGTGAATACCTGTGTTATATAGAACCTGGTTTGCCATATGTCAGCGGATCGTGCAATGTGGATGAACAAATTAGACACAAGTATTGAAGCAACGATCATGTGGTTCCTTAGATTGTGAATACCTGTGTTATATAGAACCTGGTTTGCCATATGTCAGCGGATCGTGCAATGTGGATGAACAAATTAGACACAAGTATTGAAGCAACGATCATGTGGTTCCTTAGATTGTGAATACCTGTGTTATATAGAACCTGGTTTGCCATATGTCAGCGGATCGTGCACTGTGGATGAACAAATTAGACACAAGTATTGAAGCAACGATCATGTGGTTCCTTAGATTGTGAATACCTGTGTTATATAGAACCTGGTTTGCCATATGTCAGCGGATCGTGCACTGTGGATGAACAAATTAGACACAAGAATTGAAGCAACGATCATGTGGTTCCTTAGATTGTGAATACCTGTGTTATATAGAACCTGGTTTGCCATATGTCAGCGGATCGTGCAATGTGGATGAACAAATTAGACACAAGTATTGAAAGCAACGATCATGTGGTTCCTTAGATTGTGAATACCTGTGTTATATAGAACCTGGTTTGCCATATGTCAGCGGATCGTGCAATGTGGATGAACAAATTAGACACAAGTATTGAAGCAACGATCATGTGGTTCCTTAGATTGTGAATACCTGTGTTATATAGAACCTGGTTTGCCATATGTCAGCGGATCGTGCAATGTGGATGAACAAATTAGACACAAGTATTGAAGCAACGATCATGTGGTTCCTTAGATTGTGAATACCTGTGTTATATAGAACCTGGTTTGCCATATGTCAGCGGATCGTGCAATGTGGATGAACAAATTAGACACAAGTATTGAAGCAACGCTCATGTGGTTCCTTAGATTGTGAATACCTGTGTTATATAGAACCTGGTTTGCCATATGTCAGCGGATCGTGCAATGTGGATGAACAAATTAGACACAAGAATTGAAGCAACGATCATGTGGTTCCTTAGATTGTGAATACCTGTGTTATATAGAACCTGGTTTGCCATATGTCAGCGGATCGTGCAATGTGGATGAACAAATTAGACACAAGTATTGAAGCAACGATCATGTGGTTCCTTAGATGAGTTTTGTGAATACCTTGGACTGTCAGAGTAACTAACAACTGATTACATGGAAAAGGATAATGTAAGTACAACATATGTGCAGCTATAAGAAAGAAACAATCAGCGTTCTTTGGTCATGTGGTGAGAAGGAAGGCACTGGCAAAGAAAAGATCGTGACAGTTGGAAAGAGCATGGGGAAGAGAGGCATTGGAGACCATTGTGATACCTGGAAAGACCAATGGGAAGAGTGGTATTGGAGAACATGGTGATAGCTGGACAGATCAGCGGGATAAGAGACCGAGTCAGAACGAGAGAGATCTTGCTGGATGGTGTGAGCCGATGGCATGAAGGAATATCACCAGCAGAATTGGTCCGGAGCACCAAGGGTAGAGATCTATGCAGAGACATGGACGCCTACGCCAGCATGCGTCTGTTGTTGAGGGATACAGAACGCAAGTCCACAATCCTGAATACCAAGTTTGATGTCAGCCGCAACCATATGCGAGCAGGTCGATTTGCGTTGATTTTCACAATGGTATCAGCGTCGGTCATTCAGAAGGCAAAAACCAACTACCTCTTCTTCAGCGTTCCAAGCCATTGAGGTTCTTTGCTGCAGATACAAGCCGCCTCCATTCGTCTCTCTGGTTGACCTTCTCTTGACAGTCGTTGATTCCAAGTGCTTGTAGGTCTGTATATATATTATCTCTCCACCGCCTTCTTGGTCTACCTCGGGGTCTACGGTCATTTATTTCCTGAGTGTAAGCGAGTTTTGTTTCCCTATTATCTTCCATTCTTTCTATATGCCCCAGCCATTGTAGTCTATTAGCCTTCATGATACCAGTGATTAGCGGGGACTTAAAACAGATGATAAATGTCTTTGTTACTTCTTCTTTTCCACTCTCCACTTTGTGTATCCCTAATGGGTCCAAAGATGCGTCTTAAAACTTTGTTCTCCAATGTTTGTAACAAGGCTTAAAAAAAACCCAACTACGTAACATAAAATTGCCCAGAAAATCACACACAGGCTATACATGTTGAGGTTAACTGCGACGTCGTGTCAAGAATATGTAGCCTAAGTTAAAAATATCCCGGGAAGCAGAACCCAGGTATTGGTCTGTGATGTGGCAGAGCTATTACATTTGGAAGATCTGCTTGCACGGAGGAATAGTGGCCAATCCTTTCCTCACTTAGCAGGCAACCGGCCGAGACGTCGACCCCTGGCTCATTCATCGACCCGTGGCTCATTCGTCGACCCCTGGCTCATTCGTCGACCCGTGGCTCATTCGTCGACCCGTGGCTCATTCGTCGACCCGTGGCTCATTCGTCGACCCGTGGCTCATTCGTCGACCCCTGGCTCATTCGTCGACCCGTGGCTCATTCGTCGACCCCTGGCTCATTCGTCGACCCCTGGCTTATTCGTCGACCCCTGGCTCATTCGTCGACCCCTGGCTCATTCGTCGACCCGTGGCTCATTCGTCGACCCCTGGCTCATTCGTCGACCCCTGGCTCATTCGTCGACCCCTGGCTCATTCGTTTTCATGACATTATTACCGCAATTCATTATCTATTTCGCTAACACAATCTCTAACTGTAGTTTATATAGATCAATTACCTGCTCGGTTATGGTTCTTAAACTTGTTTATCTTGCCCCATCTTGCATACTAATTTAACGTTAAAATTAAATATTCTAAGATTTGTGCTAAGTTTAATTTCTTTTGACTTCGACAAATGTTCCAGTTTTATAACATGCTCCTCTACCTAGTCCATTGTCCCATACGGACAACAATCACCTACGGATTATTAGAACTGTGAGGGTAAAACCATGGGCAGCTGCTTTGGTGGCTGTCTAGTCACTGGACTACCATTCTGAGCCGGTGATGGTCCCTAACTATAACTTCTCCTTGAGCTCGAACAGGGCAAAGGTCATGGTGAAATAGAATGGAATTCTGAGTTCTTATTCTAATATCTTTATCTGCTTCACCCCGTTGTCTACATTGCTACCTACGTAGGTCTACGATTCCGCCCCTAGCACCTCCAAACATCCGCATCTACAAGCACATATGACTTCCCTAGTGTAATTGTCATTACTGTCTATAGTACAGGGTGTATTTTTAATGAATGTGCAGTGTTTGAAAATATTGCTGGTCCAAATTTTGTATTTACCTAATATGTTGCATGAACCTTATAAAGTGTGAATACAAAACTTGGACCGGCAATATTTTCAAAATTTTGTATTTACCTATTATGATGCATTAACTTTATAGAGGGTGAATACAAAACTTGGACCGGCAATATTTTCAACACTGCACAGTCATTAAAAATGCACCCTATACCTTGCGGTGTAGGACAGGAGGTGTAACATTCACTGTTGTGCCCTTGGTGGCAGTACTACCCATTTCGGGAACTGCTAATATTCACAAAAAGAAAACACAGGCGACGAAGCATTATTAACTGTTTGTGAACTCAGCAAAAACGTTATCTACAATAACGGAATAATTTATTAGAGTTAACACCTGACTTACTAACTCCATCGTGTTTATTATGATCAGCATCAAGTACCTTGCCAAATTATGTGTGATGATGCTTCTCCACGCCACCCAATCTCCGAAATAGCCCATCAATCTACCGCTGGGAAAGTGGATCAATCTATCGCTTGTTAAGTGGATCAATCTATCGCTGGTTAAGTGGATCAATCTATCGTTGGATATGTAAGATCAATCTATCGCTGGGTATGGGGTTAATTTATCGATGGTTAAGTGGATCAATATATCGCTGCGGAAGGGGGGGGGGGGGTATGTGGATCAATCTATCGCTGGGTATGGGGATGAATCTATCGCTGGTTAAGTGGATCAATCTATCGCTGGGTATGGGGATGAATCTATCGCTGGTTAAGTGGATCAATCTATTGCTAGAGGGTATGCTGATCAATCTATCGCTGGTTATGTGTATCAATATATCGCTGGTTATGTGACTATTTTGGCTTTGTGGACCTTTACATTTTAGAAAAGGATGAAATAACCCACCCCGTTTCTTTCCCTCTGATCCATTGGCAGTGGAATGGATATCTAGTCTGGTCATACAAATCGAAAATCTAGGAGTCTCCGTTTCTGGTTAGTGCCTACACTTGAGAGGACAGAGTTATTTAAATAGTTGTTTAGTGCCTACACTTTAGAGGACATAATTAACTAGACATGTGGTTACTGCCTACATTTGAGAAGACAGAGTTAACTATGCGTCTGTTTAGTGTCTACACTTGAGATAAGTTAGTTAGTTAGTCGAGGTTCCAACTTCACGGCAAAGGGTCGTCCCCACTATGCTCCTTCCTGTGCCAGTGAATATCACACAATATGCTCCCCACTGTCCAATGTGAAAAGTGGAACAGACAGGAGTTTCGGCAATCCAACAGCCCGCACAGGTACACTGTGCATAATGCCGCTGCCAGAATGCCAACACAAAATTCATCCACGAAAACCACAGTTCATCGTCGATGGACTCGGTAGTCACTAGAAATACCTCATTTACCCATGTTTTCTCACATGGCTCGGTCTTTTACCACAGGACGACCTGCCAAAAGCGACGCACAAAGCACGAACTCCGACAGCTTCAGCGCCGACTCCCGGGAGTCTCCTGGAAAATGCACCCGTGAACCGAAAAGGCAAATCAGTCAATTCAGCAACAGCCGGTAGCCATTGTTCCGAACATGAAGGTCACTGTACAGGACAGATGTAAAAGCATTCCACGCAAATTTCACAGTTCACAGTGTCACCCACGCATTCACTCAGTAGCAGGGCGACGGAGCCATTACTACCAGTCCAATATGAGGAAAATGCGATTGCAAACCGTATCTACAAGCATAAACACGCCACAACGGTTCAATGCCTAACCGCCATGTTGGCGACCGGAAGTATGCAAACACTTGAGAGGAGAGAGTTAACTAGACATTTGGTTAGTGCCCACACTTAAGAGGACAAAATTAACAAGACATTTGGTTAGTGTCTATACTTGAGAGGACAGAGTTAACTAGACATTTGGTTAATGCCTACACTTGAGAGGGCAGAGTTAACTATACATCTGGTTAGTGCCTACACTTGAGAAGACAGAGTTAACTAGATATTTGGTTAGTGCCTACATATGATAGAAAAGAGTTAACTAGACATTTTGCTGCAAAGCTGACATTGCTCACTTCACAAACGAGCCTTAACCTTGATTCAAGGTAAAGTGAAACTGAAAATTCTGGCCTATATAAAAGTCTTCAGCTATTACCACTTCAGGACAGTCTACTTTTCAATGAAACCAAACTAATCCACAAAATAATATCCAAAAGTGCTTCAAACATTACACGTAACCGTTATTTAAAGATAATGTAAGACAAAGCAAACGGCTAAAAATAAAACATTTCTCCAAGACTATGACATACCTATACAAAACAAGCTTAGATTTTCCGTATCTCACTTGTCGAACATCTTCCACATCAAATCAAAGATAATATCAAGCTCTAAAAACACAATCGCAAGCTATTTGAACCCTATCTCAGTACAGGCTATACGCCATCTTTGGTACATTATGCAAATCCTACTATTACGCATTCCCCTATCTTGTTCCGGGGTATATTTCTCTAAGCCTTTTGACAATTATCATGATAGTAATAAACACTTAGTAGTCGTGCATTTCACACACACGTCAGTTGGACTTACAATTTGACTTCTCGTGCAGAAAGCAATTATAAATTACTATCTTAACATTTCTTAGAAAATAAACCTGGGGTTGATCACAACGTTCTGCAAAGGACTTTAAACATTTGTTTTATAGCGGTCGCGTTGGCTGGATCCTTAGGAGACTGCGACTATAATTTCATGTGCGCGGTCGGAAGTGGCTTCCAAGTCAGCGCTTATCGTTCGCTACGCGATGGGAAGACTAGCTATATATTCTTCCGTCTATTCAGGTCTTCACAAATATAAGCACCTAACACTTCTTAGATATAAGCCCCTAACAATTCACAGATATAAGCCCCTAACACTTCACAGATATAAGCCCCTAACACTTCTCAGATATAAGGGCTTTCGCAACTGCGAGCGCTAACAAGACAAGTCACCTGAACAAGTCAAGCAACCTGATACGGGGGGAAAAGGAACGTGACAAGAACACCAAAAGACACATGGCATCCAAGATGTGCACCGTGGGAGCCGACAAGAAGACGAGCGGAGGGAATCTACCTGCGAGCTGCAGCAAACAACAAGAACCGCAAGCAACCTCTAACGAAGCTACCACGAGGAAGGACGACGACAACCCACCACAGACAAGAGCCAAACTTGCTGAGAAGCAGAGAGAGGAGAAAGACACCAGAGTCGGAAACACCGACTCACCGACAATCAAATGGATTGTCAAGCGTATCCAAGCGGAGCTGACAGTTGAACAAATCCTGATGCAGCTACAAGAAGAGAATTACCACATCCGATTCTTGAAGGCTCCTCGCCTACTCCAACATTCCAACAACCTTGGCGGTGGTGACGACAGAGGGCAACGAGATGTCGATCACAGTATCAATCAACAAGAAAAGGCAACAGCCAGAGAGATTCATCCCAAGAATAAATCAATGTTCAAGATTCCAGAGGGCCGGCCACAGCAGAGCAGCATGTAGCAGTAAGACGGAAATCTGCCGGTACTGCGCCGATCACCACGCTTTCAAGGAGTGTCCGCTGTCCAAGCTGGACATGGACTTCCGAGCACCCAACAACATAAGAAAGTGCGCCAACTGCCTGGGGAGGCATGGAGCAAGATACCTGGACTGTCCGTACCTCCAAAGACACAGAGACGTCTTAAAAATCGCAAGGAAACGATGAGGAGGTGCGAGTCAGCCACGTGTATTTCACAAGCTGAGAGAGATCAACTGCAAAACCAGATAGACGAGCTGAAGAAGCAAGTCAAGGCAATGCTGACACCGACCTCGACCAAGCGACAACGAAAAACTGCTGGCGGAAATAAAAGAGATCCAGGAAAACTTCAAGCAAGAAGTGGAACATATAGCCGAGTTGAAGAAGGAAAACGAAGAAATCCTAGGAGCCATTAAATCAGAAGAGAGAACTGCTAAAAGCTGAAATGAAATCAATCCAAAACAAACCAACAGAAGCCATGCAAGAGACACAAAGAAACCGCAAGATGAAACCCAACATAAAACCGAGCCGGAACCGCAAGATAAAACCAACAGCCGAACCACAACGCCCGACATCCGAAAAAAGCATAGATTAGCACCCTGACGACGGCATGGAGTGGCCCCGGGGACCTACCGTGGAGGAATGCCTAGAATCGGCAAGATTGGAAGAACACAGGTGCCAGGAATTCAGAAGGCGCTGGGAAGAAAAAGAAAAGAAGAAGCCCAAGAAACTCTGGAAACCTGTAGAATACCCAGATACACACTATGACGTTGAGGATGGACCCGGCTACACGAACAATATAGAAGATGGAGAGATGATCCCATGGCTGACCGCGGAGGAAGAAATCGAAAGGCAACAGAAACTCAAAATCGAAAGTGAAAAAAAAGGCGCAAGGAGGAAAATGAAAACATCGGAAAGCTTCTACGGACAACACACACACACACACACACAAAGTTGGCAACAAGATCAAATAAAAAGTCCTTATAAGCCAGGCGAGCCAGGAGCCTGCACCAACAAAGAAAACCACAAGAGAAGACGGGCACAAAGGATAGCCGCCGACCAGCTGACGTCACACACACAAACGCTTATGTAAGAGAGCACAAGACAAAAACAGGGTTACAGACCCACAAAAACCATGGATCTCAACAATAACCAAAGCTGAGAAGGCAGGTTGAACGAGACCGAATTTGGAATTTTTGTTTTGAAAATTGGAATTGGAATTGGAATCAGATATAAGCCCGTAACAACTCCTTCTTCTTCTTCTTCTTCTTCTTCTTCTTCTTCTTCTTCTTCTTCTTCTTCTTCTTCTTCTTCTTCTTCTTCCTCTCCTCTCTCCTCCTTCTTCCTTCTTCCTTCCTTCTTCCTTCTTCTTCTTCTTCTTCTTCTTCTTCTTCTTCTTCTTCTTCTTCTTCTTCTTCTTCTTCTTCTTCTTCTTCTTCTTCTTCTTTAGCGTTCCGAGCCATTGAGGTTCTTTGCTGCAGATACAATCCGTCTCCATTCGTCTCTCTAACACTTCACAAATATAAACCCCTAACACTTCACAAATGTAAGCCCCTAACACTTCACACATATAAGCCCCTAACACTTCATAGATATAAGCCCCTAACACGTCACACATATAAGACCCTAACATTTCACAGATATAAGCCCTAACACTTCACAGATATAAGCCCTAACACTTCACAGATATAAAACCCTAACACTTCACACATATAAGCCCCTAAGCCAAGTTGAACCACCCCTGCCTCTATCCCTAACACGTCACACAAATAAGACCCTAAAACTTCACAAATATAAGCCCCTAACACTTCACAAATATAAGACCCTAACACTTCACAAATATAAGCCCCTATCACTTTAAAATATAAGGCTCTACCACTTCACAGATATAAGACCCTAAAACTTCACAAACATAAGCCCATAACACTTCACAAATATAAGACCCTAAAACTTCACAAATATAAGCCCCTAACACTTTACAATATAAGGCTCTAACACTTCACAAATATAACCCTCTAACACTTTAAAATATAAGGCTTTAACACTTCACAAATAAAAGCCCCTAACACTTCACAAATATAAGCCCCTAACACTTCACAAATATAAGCCCCTAACAGTTCACAAATATAAGCCCCTAACAGTTCACAAATATAAGCCCCTAACACTCCATAAATATAAGACCCTAACACTTCACAAATATAAGCCCCTAACACTTTAAAATATAAAGCTCTAACACTTCACAGATATAAGACCATAACACTTCACAGATATAAGACCATAACACTTCAAATAAATAAAACCTTAACATTTCACAGATATAAGCTCCTAACACACTCCCATCATGTTGCTCCCACCACGTTGCTCCCACCACGTTGCTGTCATCACGTCGCTCCCGTCATGCAGCTATCATCACGTTGCTTCCATCATGGTACTCTCATCACGCCGCTCTCATCAAGCAGCTCCCATCACGTCGTTCTCATCACGTCGCTCCTGTCGCGTCGCTCCCATCACGACGCCGCCATCACGTCGCTCCTGTCACGTCGCTCCCATCACGTCGCCGCCATCACGTCGCTCCTGTCGCGTCGCTCCCATCACGTCGCCGCCATCACGTCGCTCCTGTCGCGTAGCTCCCATTACGTCGCCGCCATCACGTCGCTCCTGTCGCGTCGCTCCCATCACGTCGCCGCCATCACGTCGCTCCTGTCGCGTCGCTCCCATCACGTCGCCGCCATCACGTCGCTCCTGTCGCGTCGCTCCCATCACGTCGCCGCCATCACGTCACTCCTGTCGCGTAACTTCCCTCACGTCCCCGCCATCACGTTGTTTTCATCACCTCGCTCCCATCACCTCGCTCCTATCACCTCGCTCCCATCACCTCGCTCCCATCACCTCGCTCCCATCACCTCGCTCCCATCACCTCGCTCCCATCACCTCGCTCCCATCACCTCGCTCCCATCACCTCGCTCCCATCACGTCGCTCCCGTCACGTCGCTCTGGTCACATCGCTCTCATCACGTCGCTCTCATCACGTCGCTCTTATCACGCTGCTCTCATCACGGTGCTCCCATCAAGGCACGTCGGAAAGCCTCCCCCACCTCGTGCCATGTCTCCTGCCTCATGCACCCACATGCCCAGGGTGTCTACAATGTCCTGTGCCATGTCCCCTTCTACTACCACGACCCCGGCCTCTACTACCATGACCCCTGTCTCTACTGCCACCACCCCTGCCTCTACTACCACGACCCCGGCAGGTGCACCCGTGAACCGAAAAGGCAAATCAGTCAATTCAGCAACAGCCGGTAGCCATGACCCCTGTCTCTACTACCACGACCCTGCCTCTACTACCACGACCCCTGCCTCTACTACCACGACCCCGGCCTCTACTTCCACGACCCCGGCCTCTACTACCACGACCCCATCCTCTACTACCACGACCCCATCCTCTACTACCACGACCCCAGCCTCTACTACCACGACCCCGGCCTCTACTACCACGACCCCGGCCTCTACTACCACGACCCCCATCCTCTACTACCACGACCCCATCCTCTACTACCACGACCCTGCCTCTACTACCACGACCCCAGCCTCTACTACCACGACCCTGCCTCTACTACCACGACCCCAGCCTCTACTACCACGACCCCATCCTCTACTACCACGACCCCATCCTCTACTACCACGACCCCATCCTCTACTACCACGACCCTGCCTCTACTACCACGACCCCAGCCTCTACTACCACGACCCTGCCTCTACTACCACGACCCCGGCCTCTACTACCACGACCCCATCCTCTACTACCACGACCCTGCCTCTACTACCACGACCCCTTCCTCTACTACCCAGTTTGCTTCTAATGTTTAGAGTTTGCCCAATTGCTGTACTTGTATTCTTCTATGTTCAACATTATGTAACAACTTTTCTGTAACACGTGAGCTCAAAAGCCCCAGTTTTAATCTTAAGTGATTGAGAAATTGTCCGTGGCAAAATAAGAATAGCTACTTTTAAAAAAAAAGCTTGCGTGATTCAGGCAATCACATATTTGAAACTTCGTCGATACTAAATCAAATAAAATCAAATCAAATCAAGTTTATTAGGGTCAAAAATTGGGCCCGCAGGCCCGTCTTACATTCGGCCCTTCCAATCACTCGTCTTTCGTTCATCAAGAGCATTATACGTTTACATAGGAAGAAAAATAAACATTGTGAAATGAATGTTGTGAACATAAACAAGGCTAATTACCATGTTATGAAGCCCATCTCCCAACTATCCATACATCACCCCACCCACACCCCCACCTACCCACACACACGCGCACCAAGAGACACATACACACCCCCACCTTCCCACACACACGCACACCAAGGGACACATACATACCCCACCAAGCGACCCATCTCCCTCCCGCACATCCCCCACCCACACACACTGCCCTCACCTGATCCCCCAACAAAAACACACTCGCCACCCACAAACATTCCCCCACCAACCCACACATCCCACGCTCATCCACATACACATCATAACCCACACATCATCTCCCCACCCACACCTCAAACCACCCATCCCCCAGCCACATCTCCATCGACAACATATTCCCCACCCATGCACACAATCCCCCACCAACCCACACATCGCACATCCACTCACACATCCCCAAACCATACACACACATCCCCACCAACTGACATGTCCCTACCCCCCCCCCCCACACACACACACACACACATCTCCCTAACCACCCATACATCCCCAATCCACTCACACACACCCCACCACCCACATATACCAGAGAGATACCAGAGAGATACAGATACTAGAGAGTTTGTGCACTGTCCTGAGATTCTCTTTGTGTGTTACATGGAAGGAGACAGAACACCAGAAAATAATCGATTTTAGAAGGCAATAGGGTCGACTTCATTACACCGGGTTTCATCCCATATGGCTCGGTCTCTTTCTCCAGGGCGCTCTGTTGAAAGCGTCGCACAAAGCACGAACTCGTAGCTCCAGCGACGACTCCTAGGTGGCTCAGAGAAAATTGCACTTGCGAATCCAACGACGTAGGCCGGAATCGAATGCGCAGAATCAGGCGGCGTCACCACTTGGCTACGGAGTCCCCCTAACAAAAAGAAAGAAACGAAGAAAACAACTCTCTTTCAATAATCAGGCCACTAACTTGCCATGCCCAAACTTCACGTCAGTGTCCCGTGTGGTGAATATTGTTGTAGTTAATTCCCAGAATAATCACACGCTGTCCATTGAGATTGCCAAACTTGATTTCAGCTTTAATGCTTGCCTTAGCAAGCCTTCTTGGGCAATTTTCTTGATCCTTGAGGGCACTTACTGTGTCCTGATTGGCTGGTGAAACTATGGGCTTATGGCTGTGGATGAATATATGTATGATTTACAGATACGACGTTAGGTGTAAACTTAGGATAAGTATTTGTGGGGTATATAAGTGAGAATGTGTTTATGTAAGATTTACAGCGGGGGATAAATGCATGTAAGCTTTACAATTGTGGATAAGCAGGTGTAATATTGGCAGGGCAGAAAGTAGGTTTTACAGTTGCGTATTGGCATTGTATGATGTAGAGATGGGGATGTATGTAAGATGTAGAGATGTTGTTGTATGTAAAATATAGAGATTATGATGTGTATAATATTTAGAGATGGTGTTGTATGTAAGAAGTAAGTGAAAAGACTTGTACACATCTTGAGTAGGTTTAGACACGTAGTGCTAACGCCATGTTTGGATAGACCATTCATCACTGGACGGCTCACACCGGACGCCGGCACTTCTGATATTTCCTGTCTCCATTTTAGACTCGGTCAACCTCGGAGGTCAGGTTATCGTATCATGTCCTCCTACATCAGGATTCGAATACACCACTTTCAGGCTGGCAGGCAAGCCGGCTAACCACTGCGCCGTGCGTCTCCTGGAGATGGGGACGGGTCAATGCCTATTGAGAGATGAGATTGAATCAGCCCAACATTTAGACGAAAGGATGTAAAAATAGGGAAGTCCCGTTTGGCAAACTTCATGCGTTTCCCTGTATGGTGCCAGATGTATATTTGTTAAGTGCAATCGGTGGTCACTTAGTCTCATCACATCATGTTCCTCTTGTACCTTGCGGTGTCGCGGTGAAGTATAAACATCGTGAGAGTGCCCGATTATGGGCTTCATGTATCGATATCCCCATGGACTCTGTTATTCCCTCCGTCCAACGTTTACGTGGTCGGCCTCTTCCATTGTTTCCATCTGGTCTGTCCATCATTGCTTGTTATGGTATGCTGTTGAATGGTAACCTACTTGCATGGCCAAACCATTTGACTTGCTGCTTTCTAATAAAATCTAGTGCTGCTATAACCCCCACTTTAGTCCTGATTTCTTTATTTCTGATCTTATCTCTTCTTGATACATTGAGTATTCTTCTCAGGAATCTCATTTCTGTTGTGATTTTTCTTTTCTCTTTTTCTGTCATTGTCCAGGTTTGGCATTGGTAGCATAGAGTTGGTAGGAAGATTGTGTTGTAAAGTGCTTTCTTAGTAGTTATTGATACAAGTATGTCAATTAGTAATGTGGTCAATATCCTGCCGGCCGCGGTTACTGTTCAGAACATATGTTGACATCAACTGTAGGCTAGGTTGATCTCGGGGGTACAAGTTAATGTAGTCAAATAACACAATTATCCTCGCCTCGGGACGGGTTCGAACACGGGACCAGTGGGTCGGCAGGCAAGGACATGAGTATATGTACATTTGGAGATGAGGCGGGGTGGGGGTGGGGGTGGGGGTGGGATGAGTCAATGAAAGACTTACATATGAAATGGGGGATTTGCCAATGTAAGATTTAGAGATGAGGCGGGGAGGGGGGGAGGGGGGGGGAGATGAGTCAATGTAAGACTTACATATGAAATGCGGGATTTGCCAATGTAAGATTTAGAGATGAGCATGCGCTAGTGTAAAGTACGAGAACTCTATAATTACTTCTGCCTCTTCAACTTGTTATCGTGTACTAGAAGTGCGTGAATTTGTAAAATGAACATTTGCAAAACGATGTTTAATTAGTGAATTGTGAACATGAGTCTCCGAATTATTTGCCCTTGTCTGAGAAGGCTAGGCGTACCATCCAATACTCCAGGGTCGTCACTTTTCCTATATTAAAAACTCAAACAGCCCACATAGATTTTCAAACCAGGAGTCGATGAGTTACAGGTGGGTGTGGCACATCGAAGCCACTTCGCCCTGATTGATTCAGTTTATATTGTAACTCATTATGTACAATTTACTGTTTCTTGAACATCTCATTGTGCATATTTTTCCAATTTCTTGTACATTTCATTACGTGTATTTTTCGTATATGATATGATTGTGCATCTCATTATGTATATTTTCCAGTTTATTGTTGGCCTTATTGTGTAGATTATTCAGTTTCTTTTGAACCTCAATACGTAGATTTTGCAGCTTCTTTTACAGCGCATTTTCCAGTTGCACTTTTAGAGCTCATTGAGCACGATTGTCACCTTCTTGTAATCTTATTATGTATATTTTCCAGCTTGTGCTGAATCCCATTATGCAGATCGTCTAGCATGTATTACACTCAATTATGTAGATTTGCAACACTTTGAAATTTACCTAATTATTATGTAGATTTTTCAGTTTATATTACAAGCGGAAGACATGTCGGAATGGCAGACTGTAATATTAACACTGGTTCGTGAGTGCAGAGAATGGGCAGTGGGCCGCACTGAGTTTGAAGTGCAACAACTAATCCAGTTCTAGCGGATGGGTCAGTGGTGAGAAACAAACGCAGTATTTGGGGTTTCATTGCGAAGACTAATGGATGTTTCTTGTAAACAGGAGAGTCTGGCATATGAGACTACGACCTCCAGCATGAGAATGAAGGTGGAAGCAGTAACAGCGGCATTCCGCTGGCTAGAGGAGACCACTGCAACACACGTTGTTTTCATGACGTACTCAAAGAGTATGCTTAATAAGGTGGAGGAAGGAAGTTTCGTATGGAATGGCTCATCTCGCTTCAGAGGTCACAGATTGTAAGATTTGTGTGGACTTTATGTCTTGGTCATGCGTGAGTGCTGGGGAATGAACAGGCTGATAGACTGGCAGGGAAAGCACCACTTGGTGTTCGATTACCTAGGGGCAAGGGAGAGGTGGTCATGCACCTGTGGGACCAGTTGGAGAAGGTGGGGGAACAGATTAAGAGCCTGTATGTGGAAGAATAAGATTGCGGGGGATCAGCAGGGGTTCTGAAAAAATTGCAAAGCTGAGAGGGAAGACCAAGAGATCTTACAATCAGATTGCGGTGGGAACAAATAGTAGTATGACTCTTCACTGGCTGTTGAACGAGGGGACAGAGCACGTATGGGAATGTCCTGAGTGCAGTGATGTCGGTTCTTAGCTCAATTCAACTCAACGCAACATTGCAGCTCTGTATACACATTTTCCAGTTCATATTTCAACTCTTTTTGTAGATATTCCAGTTTATATTACAACACAATATGTAGATTTTCCAGTTTATATCACATATCAATATGTAGATTCCCCAACTTGTAACTTCACATAAGTGTGCAGACATTCCTGGTGACATTATAACAAATAATTGCCATGATTATCTACATCTCATCACATTATAACGAGTCATTGTCTAGACTGCCTACTTCTACATTTCATCATATTTTAACTAATAATTGATTTTGCCTTCTTCTACATCTAATCGCATAACTAATAATTACTTAGATTGCCTACATTTTATCTAATTACAACTAGTAATTGCCTAGATCGCCAACGTATGTATCTTATCTCATTATAACTAGTAATTACCTAGATTCTCCATATCTCATCTCATTATAACCCGTAATTACCTAGATTATTCACTTCTACATCTTATCTCATTATAACTGGTAATTACCTAGATTATTCACTTCTACATCTGATCTCATTATAACTGGTAATTACCTAGATTCTCCATATCTCATCTCATTATAACTAGTAATTACCAAGATTATTCACTTCTACATCTTATCTCATTATAACTGGTAATTACCTAGATTCTCCACTTCTACATCTTATCTCAGTATAACTAGTAATTACCTAGATTATTCACTTCTACATCTTATCTCATTATAACTGGTAATTACCTAGATTATCCGCTTCTACATCTTATCTCATTATAACTAGTAATTACCTAGATTCTCCACTTCTACATCTTATCTCATTGTATCTGGTAATTACCTAGATTCTCCACTTCTACATCTTATCTCAGTATAACTAGTAATTACCTATATTACCCATATCTCATCTCATTATAACTGGTAATTACCTAGATTATCCACTTCTACATCTTATCTCATTGTATCTGGTAATTACCTAGATTATCCACTTCTACATCTTATCTCATTATAACTAGTAATTACCTAGATTCTCCACTTCTCACTTCTGTGTATTGTTGGAAAAGTATTTGCCAGAATTGTTCTGCGCAGACTTCAAGTCCTAGGAGATCAAGTCTACCCCGAATCACAGTGTGGCTTTCGACAGAACCGGTCTACCACTGATATGATATTCTCATTGCGACAAATGCAAGAAAAATGCCGTGAACAGAATCAATCACTGTTTATTGCCTTCATCGACCTCACAAAGGCATTTGATTTGGTCAGTCGTGAGGGTCTGTTCAAGGCACTAAAGAAGATTGGCTGCCCACCAACTCTTCTGTCCATTGTGGAATCGTTCCACACAGGCATGAAGGGTATAATCAAGTTTGATGGTGCAACTTCTGAAGAATTTGAAATCAAGAGTGGAGTTAAGCAAGGTTGTGTACTAGCTCCCACCCTCTTTGGAATATACTTTCACTTCTATTGAAATATGCATTTCGTGATCAGGATGGTGGTATATACATTCACTCACGCTCAGATGGCGGCCTCTACAATGCTCAGAGATTGAAGGCTAAGACCAAAATTAGGAGGGTACTGATCAGAGAGTTGCTTTTTGCAGATGATGCTGCAGTTACGACCCACTCTGAGGAAGAATTACAATGTCTACTATCTGCATTCTCCAATGCTTGTTCTGAATTTGGTTTAACAATTAGCAAAAAGAAGACACAGATTATGTCACAAGGTGCACATGGGGTACCATCAATCTTTATTGACGACGCCGAACTAGAGATAGTAGACCATTTTACATATCTAGGATCAGTGGTAAATAGCAAATTATCCCTAGATCAGGAAATCAACATCCGGATTGGTAAGGCAGCAACAACAATGAACAGGTTAAGAAAAAGAGTCTGGGAGAACAGGAAGCTTACTGCCAAAACAAAAGTCCTTGTCTATCAAGCCTGTGTCCTTAGTACTCTTCTCTATGGCAGTGAAACCTGGACAACTTACTCACACCAAGAGAACAATTTAAACAGCTTTCATATGCGGTGTCTGCGAAGAATTCTTGGTATTAAGTGGCAAGACAAAATCACAAATACTGAAGTATTGGAAAGATCAGGTTGTGTGACAGTTTACTTCCATGCTCAGTCTTCGTAGACTTAGATGGATAGGACATCTTAGGAGGATGGATGATGGTAGAATACCAAAGGATATCTTTTTTGGTGAATTACAGATGGGTAAGAGATCTCAGGGTCGGCCTCTACTACGATACAAAGATGTGTGTAAGCGGGACATGATTGATACAGGCATTGATAATGCACATTGGGAGCAAGTCGCCGCTGAACGTGTTGCGTGGAGGGCAAATATCAGAAATGGAATAAAGTCAAAGGAGAAAATTATTGCAGAAAAGTCGCACACCAAGCGTTTCAGACGTAAGATGGTGCATGATGGTGGAAATGACCACGTGTTCACATGCACCCACTGTGAACGGACATTTACAGCGCAGATTGGCCTTATCAGTCACACTCGCTACCGCCATAGTTAAAAGTTATTATGCCTTTTTAGAGCACAAACTATCGTCTGTCAAGACGGCAAGGTGCCAATGAGATCTCCACTTCTACATCTTATCTCATTGTATCTGGTAATTGCCTAGATTATCCACTTCTACATCTTATCTTATTATAACTAGTAATTACCTAGATTACCCATATCTCATCTCATTATAACTGGTAATTACCTAGATTATCCACTTCTACATCTTATCTTATTATAACTAGTAATTACCTAGATTACCCATATTTCATCTCATTATAACTGATAATTACCTAGATTATCCACTTCTACATTTTATCTCATTATAACTAGTAATTACCTAGATTACCCATATCTCATCTCATCATAACTAGTAATTACCTAGATTCTCCATATCTCATCTAATTATAACTAGTAATTACCAAGATTATTCACTTCTACATCTTATCTCATTATAACTGGTAATTACCTAGATTCTCCACTTCTACATCTTATCTCAGTATAACTAGTAATTACCTAGATTATTCACTTCTATATCTCATCTCATTATAACTGGTAATTACCTAGATTATCCGCTTCTACATCTTATCTCATTATAACTAGTAATTACCTAGATTCTCCACTTCTACATCTTATCTCATTGTATCTGGTAATTGCCTAGATTATCCACTTCTACATCTTATCTTATTATAACTAGTAATTACCTAGATTACCCATATCTCATCTCATTATAACTGGTAATTACCTAGATTATCCACTTCTACATCTTATCTTATTATAACTAGTAATTACCTAGATTACCCATATTTCATCTCATTATAACTGATAATTACCTAGATTATCCACTTCTACATTTTATCTCATTATAACTAGTAATTACCTAGATTACCCATATCTCATCTCATCATAACTAGTAATTACCTAGATTCTCCACTTCTAATCTTATCTCATTATAACTAGTAATTACCTAGATTCTCCACTTCTACATCTCATCTCATCATAACTAGTAATTACCTAGATTCTCCACTTCTACATCTCATCTCATCATAACTAGTAATTACCTAGATTCTCCACTTCTACATCTCGTCGCATCATAACTAGTAATTAAATAGATTATCCACTTCTACATCTTATCTCATTGTATGTGGTAATTACCTAGATTCTCCACTTCGACATCTTATCTCAGTATAACTAGTAATTACCTAGATTCTCCACTTCTACATCTGATCTCATTGTAACTGGTAATTACCTAGATTATCCACTTCTACATCTTATCATACCGTAGATGTTCCTGCCTGGACACACCTCTTCGTGTGGCTTCCTGTTTGACACGTAGACAATGTCTCTTCCAATTCTCCAGGTAATGCATTTACTTTCACCTGAAACTTTTTAAGTGGATGAAATGTGCAGGTCGGGTATCCGAGTGCGAGTCATTCATTCATTAGTCGCTCCCCTCCAACACGACATTTCCTTTCTCCGTTCTTTTTACGTATTTCTTCGTTTTCTTATCTTTGATGGGCTTCTCTTATCTTTGAGAGGCTTTTCTTATCGCCGAGTCCTTGTTGAAAGTTCACATGATATCCTTTGTTTGTTTGTCTGTCTGTCTGTCTATCTATCGGCCTGTCAGTGTGTCTGCCTGCCTGTATGCACGAGTAGTATGTGTCTCTTTCGGTCTGTCTGTCTTTTAACCGTTAGCCAATGTATGTATCTCTGTCTGTCTATATGTCTTCCTGTCTATTTGCCTTTATACATCTGTCTGTCTATATGTCTTCCTGTCTATTTGCCTGTATACATCTGTCTGTCTATATGTCTTCCTGTCTATTTGCCTTTATACATCTGTCTGCCAGTCTGCCTGTGTATGTCTGAATTCATGTAACTAAATTACAATAGTCTACTTCGTTAGAAATTAATCAACCTGTATAGGCAGGGACCAATTTACAATTATTCAAGAAAACACAGTGCAGGTAGGGACCAATTTACAAGTATTCAAGAAAACACAGTGCAGGTAGGGACCAATTTACAAGTATTAAAGAAAACACATTGCAGATAGGGACCAATTTACAATTATTCAAGAAAACACAGTGCAGATAGGGACCAATTTACAATTATTGAAGAAAACACAGTGCAGGTAGGGACCAATTTACAAGTATTAAAGAAAACACCTTGCAGATAGGGACCAATTTA
>JACEFZ010013118.1:140000-229688 GCA_014155875.1 Cepaea nemoralis
GAGAGAAGTATCTCAACCAGCCGAAATTAGATGTGGCTAGGAGAGAAGTATCTCAACCAGCCGGACTTAGAGGGGGTCAAGAGAGAAGTATCTCAACCAGCCGAAATTAGATGTGGTTAGGAGAGAAGTATCTCAACCAGCCGGACTTAGATGTGGTCAAGAAAGAAGTGTCTCAGCCAGCCGGACTTAGAGGGGGTCAGGAGAGAAGTATCTCAACCAGCCGGACTTAGATGTGGTCAGGAGAGAAGTATCTCAACCTGCCGGACTTAGAGGGGGTCAGGAGAGAAGTATCTCAACCAGTCGGACTTAGATGAGGTCTTGAGAGAAATTTGCCAACCAACCGGACTTAGAGGGGGTCAGGAGAGAAGTGTCTCAACCAGTCGGACTTAGATGAGGTCTTGAGAGAAATGTGTCAACTAGCCGGACTTAGAGGGGGTCAAGAGAGAAGTATCTCAACCAGCCGGACTTAGATGTGGTCAGGAGAGAAGTATCTCAACCAGCCGGACTTAGAGGGGGTCAGGAGAGAAGTATCTCAACCAGCAGGACTTAGAGGGGGTCAGGAGAGAAGTTTCTTAACCAGCCGGTCTTAGATGGAGTCAGGAGAGAATTGTCTCAACCAGCCGGACTCAGGTTGTACTCTGGGATGGGGTCAAGAGAGAAGTATCTCAAGCTGCCGGACTTAGATACAGAAACTCTCGAGGCTCAGGGGACCTGAACACCTGTGCATCAGTCTTATGAATTGATACTCAGTCTTCAAGAGGATTCCAAAACAACATCTCTACAATACCATCCTTAACTGGTTCCAGCAACCAGCAAATTAGCTATATATATATATATGTGTGTTTCATGCACGAGTTTTCCATGCAGTTGTGTCGGTGTATGTTTGTTGATTGTGTGCTTACAAAGGCTTTAGCCCCACCGTCCATATTGCCACTTGTAATGGTGGTCTAGTAAAGCTCAACGAGTCTACTTCTCGTGGTTTGGTAATTCCCCTACTTGTTGAGGTGCGTGAAAATGCCACAGGACGGTATGTCGTGCATGAAAGTATGCTATGCAGACACAAACGGTCTGTCCGGTATCTCTTTTACCTCAAAAACTCGTCGTTTTGCACATTACAAAACTTTATATACACAACTAATTGCAAGAGGTGTGAATGGGCGAATACTGGGCAGACTACAAGGGAACTCACTCAAAGAGCATCTCAGTGGTACCACACAGCACTCAGAGAAACCGGTTTCCAATCATTTCAATTCCTTGATCATTCGAGGTCAATGATACGCCATGAAACTATCTTATTTGGACAGTCGGATTAGACTGAGAAAGGACAGCTACTTAATTAATAATATGGGATGTGTTCATCCAGCGGGAACCAATATTGTTTTGAATGCCACCGTTTAACAATGTTTCTTCTTATTTATTGTTACTTTAATTGTGACCATTCTCCCATGTATTGTCATGTTATGTTCTTATTTATTTCTACTGTCTTTCTCCGTCTCACGTTTGGCATCAATACACTGAAACTATGCGCATTATTACTATACGTGAAAATCGGGCGCCCGTCCTTCAACATTTCCTTATTTAACATCGTTTGTGATTAATTGTTCATACAGTCTGTTATAAACCATACTGATTTTAATATTAGGCATGTTTTTGTTATTATTGACAAAGTTTGTTTTAACCGAAACGTCGGAAATGTGCGGTGAGTTGTATCGTGTTCATAATTACTTGTATTAGTCGTTATATATTACTTTTATTCGTGTTTTTTTTTTCTTTTTTTTCGCTATGATTTCTTTTCGCCTGTCCTGGATCTTCTAAGACATGCACGTGTATTTCTGCCTGTTGTTTCTCCCAAGGATCATAGCATTGCTATTTGCTTCATTTTATATACAGTAACTGTACCCGGCTACACTTACGATTTTTATTAAGATGAAGTCGTTGTGGCCGAATGGTTAAGGCGATAGACTAGAAATGCATGGATGGATGGATGAATGGATGCATGCATGTGTGCGTGCGTGCGTACGCAGGGATGGATGGGTGGGTGTGTGTGCGAAAAATGTTTCACAAAGCACGAACTCCGTAGCTCCAGCGACGACTCTCAGGAGTCTCCGAAAACAATGCACTCGTGAACGGAAGGACGAGTCCCGGAATGGAACCGAGCTATTCAGACAGCCATGACAAATCATTGAACGTAAAGTTAGTAGTGATGGTGGTAGTTCTGGCGTTGTAGCTAGTAGTTGTGATGTTCTTAGATTTGGTTTTATTGTTGGTGTTTTAAGTGAAAGTATTGAAGGTGATGATGATGTCTGTGGTGGCATTGTTGGTATTGGAAGTAGTAGTGGTGATTGTTATAGTGGTGATTGTTATAGTGGTGATTGTTATAGTGGTGATTGTCGTAGTGGTGATTGTTATAGTGGTGATTGTCATAGTGGTGATTGTTATAGTGGTGATTGTCATAGTGGTGATTGTTATAGTGGTGATTGTCATAGTGGTGATTGTCATAGTGGTGATTGTTATAGTGGTGATTGTCATAGTGGTGATTGTTATAGTGGTGATTGTCATAGTGGTGATTGTCATAGTGGTGATTGTCATAGTGGTGATTGTTATAGTGGTGATTGTCATAGTGGTGATTGTCATAGTGGTGATTGTCATAGTGGTGATTGTCATAGTGGTGATTGTCATAGTGGTGATTGTCATAGTGGTGATTGTCATAGTGGTGATTGTCATAGTGGTGATTGTCATAGTGGTGATTGTTATAGTGGTGATTGTCATAGTGGTGATTGTCATAGTGGTGATTGTCATAGTGGTGATTGTCATAGTGGTGATTGTCATAGTGGTGATTGTCATAGTGGTGATTGTCATAGTGGTGATTGTTATAGTGGTGATTGTCATAATGGTGATTGTCATAGTGGTGATTGTCATAGTGGTGATTGTCATAGTGGTGATTGTCATAGTGGTGATTGTCATAGTGGTGATTGTTATAGTGGTGATTGTTATAGTGGTGATTGTCATAGTGGTGATTGTTATAGTGGTGATTGTCATAGTGGTGATTGTTATAGTGGTGATTGTTATAGTGGTGATTGTCATAGTGGTGATTGTTATAGTGGTGATTGTTATAGTGGTGATTGTTATAGTGGTGATTGTCATAGTGGTGATTGTCATAGTGGTGATTGTCATAGTGGTGATTGAATTTGAGTTGATGTTGACGACAGTGGTCGTAGTGGTGGTTGTGGTGGTTTTGTTGGTGTTGTAAATAGTAATGGTGAAGGTGGTGGTGGTGGTTAAAGTTGAGTTGGTGATGCTAATGACAGTGGTGGCAGTGGAGGTGTTAAAGGTGGTGGTTGCAGTAGTGGAGTGGTGGAGTTGGTTGTGGTAGTGCAGGTGTTCGGGATGGTGGCAGTAGTATTGGAATAGTGGTATTGGTGTTTGTTATAGTGGTTGTGGTGGTAGTGTAGGTGGTAGTAGTAGTGGAGGAGGAGGTGTTAGTGTAGGCTGTGGTGAATTTAATGAAGAAAGTGATGCCAACAGAAATTGTAGTCGAAAGGCAGATGTTTTTAAACGGACGTTCAAGAACATATAATTTCTGTTATTAAGGACATTTGAGAACATAATGACAAAGCATAATTATGGGCTAGGAAAAGACAACAGTTTCCCCGCAAGACACCCTGTTTCTCATTAAATACTGCGGCTTCAAACTGAGGTCTGTACAATTACGGTTTTGAGTTTCCCTGGGAAATATTACGGATGACAAATTGGGGGGTTGACTGCGTGGTCTGTCTCTGGGGATAATTCACAGGGCAACAGCACAACACTGTGGATAGAGAGGCTGGTGTCACGGGGTGTCTTCATTGTTCTTTAATTTCTTTTCTTACTTTGTTTTTTCCTTTCTTTTTCTTGCTAAATTACACGTTTATAATATACACGACAGTCCAATTAACTTTGCTTTTTTTATTTGGCTGCAGATGTTGAAGGTCTGTGTCACCTGGCAATGTTGTGATTGCACCAATTCGCCGTGTTGTGATAACAATGATAGCAACGATATGTCGTGTTGTTACGCTAATGATAGCACCAATACTCCGTATTGTTACAACAATGATAGCACCAATATGTCGTGTTGTTACACTGATGATAGCACAAGTATCCGTGTTGTTACACCAATGATAGCACCACTACGTCAAGTTGTTACACTGATGACAGCACCAATATGTCGTGTTGTTACATCGACGACAGCACCAGTACTCTGTGGTTTTACACTGGTGATAGCACTAGTTCGCCATGTTGTTACACTGGTGACAGCACCAGTGCGCCGTATTGTTACAACAATGATAGCACAAATATCCGTGTTGTTACACAGATGATAGCACCAGTTCGCCGTGTTGTTACGCAGATGATAGCACCACTACGTCAAGTTGTTACATCGATGACAGCACCAATACGCCGTATTGTTACAACAATGGTAGCACCAATTCGCCGTGTTGTTACACTGATGACAGCACCAATACGCCGTATTGTTACAACGATGATAGCACCAATACTCCGTGTTGTTACACAGATGATAGCACCAATACTCCGTGTTGTTACACAGATGATAGCACCAATACTCCGTGTTGTTACACAGATGATAGCACCAATACTCCGTGTTGTTAGACAGATGATAGCACCAATACTCCGTGTTGTTACACAGATGATAGAACCAATACTCCGTGTTGTTACACAGATGATAGCACCAATACTCTGTGTTGTTACACAGATGATAGCACCAATACTCCGTGTTGTTACACAAATAATAGAACCAATGCGCCGTGTTGTTACACCGAAGCAGTTACATGGAGTGTGAGCACTTGTGGGTTTGTCCGTGGATCATCACTGGGGCATTAGACCGCAGCCAAAGCCAACTCACCTCAGGCCGTCTTTCCTTAAATATCCACCCTTCCCCGCCCCCCCCCCCCCCATATTTTTAATGTGTGTTTTTACTTCTCTTCTCCGCGTTTTTAGGCTTTTCTTTATTTCTATTGCCTTGCGGATTCCAGACAATAGCCTATCAAGTTTTACTCAGATTTTCTAATTGTATCCATGTCCTGTCCATCAAGTTTTACACAGATTTTCTAATTGTATACATGTCCTGTCCTAGTTAGTTAGTTGGTTAGTTAGTTAGTTAGTTAGTTAGTTAGCTAGTTAGTCGACATATCATCCTCATTGCACATCGAACCATGCAGTCCATAAGTGCTCGGATCCCCTCCTCAGCATCAGCAAATTCCCGCATCGTGTAGCGGCTAACGACACCAGTTCTGTGTTGGTTTATCAATCTTCTTTGGCTTCCTGCCTAGTGCTCTTGTTTGGCCACCCCTCTTTTAATTTGTTGTTCTCGCAGTCTGGCCACCCCTCTTTTAATTTGTTGTTCTCGCAGTCTGGCCATGGTTGTAGATTCACAGTCATCACTTGGTTCACGCAAGTCTTACTTTTCGTAGAGCATTCAGTGCCCGTGTGTTGCCGGGGCCCATACGTGGGAGCAAAGAATAGTAACACTGTTGCCAACCATGCACGTCGTAAGAGGCGACTAAGGAAGATATGGTTCAGTCGCCCTGTTACTGAGTGAGTGCGTGGCGCGACACTGTGAGCTCTGAGTTTCGCGTGGACTGCTTTTACATCTGTCCGTGGTTATTTGTAGCGTGAACTGCAAGTTCGGAAAGATGGCGGCCGACTGTTGCTGGATTGACTGGTTTGCCATTTCGGCTCACGAGTAGCATTTTTCAGGAGACTCCTGGGAGTCGCCGCTGGAGCTACGGAGTTCGTTCTTTGTGCGGCACTTTCGGCGGGTCGTCATGCGGAAAGAGACAGAGTCATATGGGATAAAACCCGGGTCAATGAAGTCTTTCTGGTGACTGCCGTTTCCATCAACGATGAACTGTATTTTTTGTGGAGGACTTGTGTGTTGGCATTCTGGCGGCGGCATTATGCACAGTGTACCTGTGCGGGCTGTTGGCTTGCCGATACTCTTGTCTATTCCATTGTTCACATTGGGCAGTGAGGGGCATTTTGAGTGATATTCACTGGCACAGGAACGGAGCAATATGGGGACGACCCGTTGCCGTGAAGTTGGAACCATGACTAACTAACTAACTAGAGCATTAAGAATGTCAGCCTGGTCCATGGCCCTCCGCCCTCCACCGTAGCCTCACCTGCGAGCTTGTCAGCCCGCTCATTTCCTTGTACTCCCGCATGCCCTGGCACGAAGATGAAACTAATTTTTGCCAGCCGAGACCGCTCCAGAGGCAGCAACCATTCTCTTCGGATACACCCCACGTCTATCCTCTTGGTCATGTTCATTGAGTCGTTAAGGAAACATACCCTAGTGAATGTCTGTGTCTCGAGCCATGTTATTACTTTACTTACTGCCATGACTTCCATAGTCAGGCTACTTGTGGTTTCAGTGAAAGCACCAGAGTCCTCCTTCACAATTCTCCCTCCGGCCCGAGCTGTAAAGGTCCATGAGCTTCTCACATGTCGGACTACCGACCCATCTGTGTAGATGACAGCATCACCATCTAGCGAATTCTCGAAAATCAACGCTTGCACTTCAGCCTCCACAGCAGCCGGATTTTCTTGTCTGTATTTTCTATCTAGTTGGATGCAAGCTGAAAAGGATGTGCAGAAATCTGTTGGCACTTGTACCCACTCCTCGCCAGGCTCTAAGTCCTCAAGTGAACACACCTGTTGAAGAATGTCTTCGGCTTGACCCATCCACGACCGTCCTCTTTTTAACCTGCTGCCCTTCACCTTCATAATTTCACTATGCAGTGGATGTTGTGTGTTTGCGTTAACTCTTGAGGTAGGCGCGTGCTCTGCAAACTTGTATTCTGTCTTCAGTGATTGGAAAATCAAGAAGGTAGCGCATCGCCTTGCATGCTGTATCTCTTGTACATCCAAGAATAATGCGCATAGCTTCATTCTGTATCCTTTCAATCCTTTCTATCTGCATACGGCTGAGATTCAGGATTGCCATTGCATACTCAAAAACAGACATGACCAGCCCCTCGTACAGGAGACATAGATGGCGCTGCTTACAGTTTGTTGCCGCCATCACCCGCATCGCAGCCAAACCCCGCTTGGCCTTTGTTATCACCTGGTCTATGTGCTCATTATAAGCAAAGCTTCGATCAAACCGTATCCCCAAGTAATTCATTGCCTGCGTTCTTTCCACCGTCTCTGAACACAGCATTACAGTTGGTGTTGGAGTGTTGACTATATGATTATTCAACGAGAATCAAGTCACTGTTGCCTTTGTTGGGTTGACCATTGCCCCAGCTTCATCACACCAAGTACTTATGCGATTGAGTTCGGTTTGTAGTTCCACAGCAACCTGCTCTCTATCCTTACCCTGACGATACACTAAAACATCATCGGCATATGACAATGTCCTACCAGGTCCAGTGATATGCTCATTGGTGATTCTCACTGTGTAGGCGTTGAACAGTACCGGAGATAATGGTGATCCCTGTGGTAGGCCAGGATATATTGTTGTTGGTTCCGAAGTCCAACTGCCACATCTAAAAACTACTTTCTGTTGCAAGAGGGCTGCAGCGATCCAACTAAGGAGGAATGGACTTATTTTGAGTTCAAGAAGCTGAAGCATTAAAAAATCCAATGGTACTCTGTTGTACGCGTCCTCGAGATCAATCGCTGCAGCAAAGGTTTCAATGCCTGAGTGGAAACCTTCATAGACATCATGGGCAACTGCTGCATTGGTCCAGGTTTCTCTTTTTGGACGGTACCCACCCAGGGTAGGTGGGAAAACACATGTCCTGTCCATCAAGTTTTACTCAGGTTTTCTAATTGTATACGTGTCCTGTCCATCAAGTTTTACATCAGGTTTTCTAATTTTATACATGTCATGTCAAGCACCGGAGCCATTCCTTCGCCTCATGGTTCACTGATATTTGTCTAGTTCCTCCACGAGATCTTAACGATTCTACCATGATATTTTAATCCTTCTGTGGTGAGTTAAAATGTTAGCTGCATATCCTTTACAGGACGTCGTATTACAACCCCAGCATCATTTGATTGTTTGTGATTTCTTGGCAAGTATACACTCAGTAGTTTGCCTTTGCTTTCGGAACGACCGGCACCCATACAGTAGTATCACAACCAGAGCATGGTTGTCTGCTTCTAAATTGCCGGCAGCTGTGTTTCTGTGCAGCGGTTTCTTAGATAACGTATCGCGTTTGTACCCATTTGCCACAGCGCCGGTTGTTTTTGAGCAAACACCAGTTAACGATTGTTTGTAGTGTACTTGTGATCGCGTTGATTGTAGCTACGGTTTGTATTCGCATTTTTCTCATGTTGGACTGGTAGTGCATGGTTCTGTCGCCCTGCTACTGAGTGAGTGCGTGGCGTGACACTGTGAGCTGTGAATTTCGTGTGGAATGCTTTTACATCTGTCCGCGGTTGTTTGTAGCGTGAACTGCATGTTCGGAACGATGGCGGCCGGCTGTTGCAGAATTGACTGGTTTGCCTTTTCGGTTTCAGGAGACTCCTGGGAGTCATCGCTGGAGCTACAGAGTTCCCCGAGTCATTTCACAATGTTTATTTTTCTTCCTATGTAAATGTATAATGCTCTTGATGAACGAAAGACGAGTGATTGGAAGGGCCGAATGTAAGACGGGCCTGCGCGCCCAATTTGTGACCCTAATAAAGTTGATTTGATTTGATTTGATTTGATTTGATTTGAGTTCATGCTTCGTGCGGCGCTTTTGGCGGGTCGCCCTGGGGAAAGAGATCGAGCGATATGGGATAAAACCCTGGTCAATGAAGTCTTTCTGATGGCTGCCAATTCCATCGACGATGAACCGTATTTTTCATAGAGGACTTTTGTGTCGGCATTCTGTCGGCGGCATCATGCATAGTGTACCTGTGCGGGCTGTTGGCTTGCCGAAACTCATGTCTTTCTCACTTTTCACATTGGGCAGTGAGGAGCATTTTGTGTGATATTCACTGGCACAGGAAAGGAGCATAATGGGGACGACTCGTCGCCAAAAGTTGGAACCGAGACTATCTAACTAACTGACTGACTGACTGACTGACTGACTGACTGACTGACTGACTGACTGACTAGCTGTGATTGCTCTCTGTGTTTCCGATCGACGCAGCCGTACTGTTTCAACATTACAAATTAATATTCTAGGTGTGGTGCTAAATGTTAATTTCTTCTGATTTCCACACATTTCTAAGTGCTCTAGACTAGCTTTTCCCCCTTTTTTTTGGCATATCCTATTACAGGACATCGCTATCAACGCCAGCATTTTACCGCTGTTGTTGATTTCTTGGCAAGATTACGCACAGTAGTTTGCGATTGCTTTCTGAGTGGCAGGCTCACATATTCCGTTAGTAACGGGCGCGGCGAGAACCGCTACTGATTCTCCCGCAGCCGCATTTGCTCACGTGGATAAACGGGATTACGGTTAGACATTGACTTGTTAGATCTCGTATATTTTATTTTATTATATTTTATATATATTATCTGACCGTATATTGTATATTTCAGATATTGCCTTATTGTATACTGTATATTTTAGACATTGTTTGAATATATATATATTGTAAACATTGTCTGACTATATATTGTATATTTTAAACATTTACCAATTACATTTTTTGTATATTTTTAAATGAGATATACAGAAAATATGCCAGGTATCCTGGTTGGTGAACACGATATAAATAACTTAGGTTGTGTTAACGACTCCGTCTTGATAGCAACAAGTCAGAATGATCTACAGGAAATGATAGATACAGTGGTTGTAGAGAGTGAAAGAATGCGCCTTAGTTTGAATAATAGAAAGACAGAAGTCATGGTGATATCAAAGAAACAGGTCGTGCTTAAATGTGCAAATAATGTACAGGACGTTATCTTGGGGTAAGTGTGGAAGTTCAGATATCTGGGCACATGAATAACATCAGATGGAAGGTGTATCACTGAGATTAAGAGCAGAATAGGACAAGCAAAAACTGCATTCTATCAAGTGAAGAACGTTTTGTGCAATAAGTCACTGACTGTTCTTGACAGTCAGAAAAAGAGTTCATGCATGTTACATGGAACCAGTTTTAACCTACGGCTGCGAGTCCTGGACAATTAGAACACAAGTGAAAAAATCCCTGGAAGCCTTGGAGATGTGGTTTTATAGAAGAATGCTGAACATTAACTGGATAGACAAACAGAGCAATCAGGACATTTTAAGGGAAGCTGAGTAGCGGAGACAAATTATCACAAACATCAGACAGAGGCAGTCATCTTTTTTTGGCCACATGTTCTGACAATCGGAAAGATTTGCGGAAAGAGAGATAGAGGACGGCAGCGTGAGAAGATTCTTGACAGTCTTGTGTCATGGCACGGAAGGGAGTCAACATACGAATTTATCCATGACGTCGGAGATCGTAATTTTTGGAGAGGCATGATCGCCCACGCCAGCCGGCAAGGCCCTGGATGATGATGATGATGATGATATTTTAGACATTTACTATCTATATGTTGCATATTTAAGACTTTTACGAGTACGATTTATATGTTACATTTTATACATGGACTAGATAAAATGCATATTTTAAAATAGACTAGCTAGTTATTCTATATTGTAAACCTAGACGGGACAGATTTTATATTTTAGACAATACTTGACTACATGTTGTAACTTTAGGCGACTACTAATTAGATGTTGACTTGGTATTGTATATTTTAAATATACACTAGCTAGATATTGTATATTTTAAACATAGACTAACAAGGTGTTGTAAATTTAAGACAACAATTGACGACATATGGTACACATTCAGCAATGACTAATTATATAGTGTATATTTTAGACTACAATCTAATATATGTTTTAGACAATGATTACCTAGGTATCGTGTGTTTTATCAAAAAGACTAACTAGACGTTTGCATATTTTAGACAGTATTGAGACAGCGTATATTTTCGACATTATCTGGTATGTATTACATATTTTTTTTTTTCATTGACTAGCTAGACATTATATATTTTATGCGTAGACCAGACAGACATTGTCTACTTTAGATATAGTCTAGATTGATATTGCATGTTTTAGACACTATGTAGATATTGTATAATTTAGGTATTCACTCTTAACAGATTTCATATTTTAGACATACACTAGGTGTATATTGCATATTTTTAACAATGGATATTTAAATAATGAACATATTAAGTATAGACTTGCTGTTGTACACTGAAGGCATATACTTAAAGAATGTATTTTTAGACATACAATAGCCAGTTGTTGTATATTTTAGACATGCAATAACCAGTGGATGTATATTTTAGACATTAACAGGAAAGATATTGTTTTTTTAGACATTGATTGGCCCTATATTGTATATTTTAGACATAGACTAACTAAATAGTGAATTATTTAGACAATAGCTAACTTGGAACGGTATATTTTTTTAAAATGATTGATTAGACATAGTATATTAAAACACGGGTACGCTGGATACTCTATCCATTTGGTTATTTAAATAGCTAATAGTGCTAGTTCTGTGTTCCTTGGCGTAGTCTTTCGTTCTCCCGGTGTGTCTCTTGTGTCTGGCCGTGCCATTTATTCTTCCTAATGTCTCTCATTCTAGAAAACGATATGGATTCACTGGCGCCAAAGTCCCCCTTCCACGACATCTCTCTAAGCGCATTAATAACCCCGGCACGACCCATAGGCTGGCCATCTGCAGAGCCAGCAAGTTTATCATGTCCCCCAACTCCCACATCTCATCATCTCATCTCATCATGTTCCTCTTGTACCTTGCGGTGTCGAGGTGAAGTATAAACTTCGTGAGAGTGCCCGGTTATGGGCTTCGTATATCGACATTCCCATGGATTCTGTTATTCCATCCGTCCAACGTTTACGTGGTCGGCCTCTTCCTCTGTTTCCATCTGGTCTGTACATCATTGCTTGTTGTGGCATGCTGTTGACTGGTAGCCTACTTGCATGGCAAAACCATTTGACCTGCTGCTTTCTTATAAAATCTAGAGCAGCTTTAACCCCCACTTTAGTCCTGATTTCTTCATTTCTGATCTTACCTCTTCTTGATACGTTGAGTATTCTTCTCAGGAACCTCATTTCTGTTGTAGTGATTTTTCTTTTCTCTTTTTCTGTCATTGTCCAGGTTTGGCATTGGTAGCACAGAGTTGGTAGGAAGATTGTGTTGTAAAGTGCTTTCTTAGTAGTTATTGATACATGTTTGTTCTTTAGTATTGGTGCCATTTGTCCAATGAGTTGATTTGCCTTATTGCACCTATTTTCGATCTCGTCTTCTGATCTGCCATTTGATGATATTATACTCCCACATGTCCCGGGAAAAAGATCGAGGTGACTACGAACAGAAGACCTCCTCAGAGATTCAATCCACTGTCTGCGTACAGAACTCGTGTCGACCTTTCGTATCCAGCTCATTGAATCACGTAGGGTGGCGCCAGATGGGTATAACCACCAGCACGAATGAAGCCCGTTTTCGCCTCGTCGTGACTTTCGGTGATGTGGGGTCAATTCCGTATTTTCTTGACCAGACTATACTCAGTGGGTGCTTTTATCAGTACCAGACCGACCACTCCACCTCATAGACAGTGTCCTAATCTGCTTAGCCAGGACTAAATGGTCACAAAAGAATATCACCAATTTTGCGTCACAGAAATGGCTGGATAAATGATAACTACTGACTGATAATCTTTCATAACGCAATATGGTAAGATGCGGAGACGCGTGATCTCTAAGCCATACTGATTTATCTGTTCATCCCCAAGAGTTCAGACCACGTCTGCCTTATCCTGCACCAATACCCCACCCGAGCGGTGCGGACACAGCCAATCTGTCCGCCTGCTCCTTTCCCACCACACCAGCATGTCCTGGGGACAAGATTCAACAGTTTCTCCCTATCTTCGATTGTTTAATGGAAGTCTGCCTCTCTGCACGAAGCATGCCTGTCTTCCCTGTCTCAGCAAGTCTGTCTTCACGTGTCTCAGCAAGTCTGTCTTCACGTGTCTCAGCAAGTCTGTCTTCACGTGTCTCAGCAAGTCTGTCTTCACGTGTCTCAGCAAGTCTGTCTTCACGTGTCTCAGCAAGTCTGTCTTCACGTGTCTCAGCAAGTCACGTGTGCAAAGTTGAGTGTCTCAATCTCTACAGCACATCGCAAGTCTTGTCATTCCCGCAATCTGTCTTCAGAATCTGTCTTCAAAGTTGTCTTCACGTGTCTCAGTCTGTCTTCACGTTCTCAGTCTGTACGTACCCTTTTTACTGGACGTCGCAGTCAACATCACCATTTTTTGCTACTGTGATCTCTTGGCAAGTTTATGTTCAGTAGTTTGCCATTGCTTTCTGAACAAAATTAGAATAACGTGAGCTAAACATTTTCCAACCATTTGCCTCGACGCACACCACAAATGGGTTTCGAACCGCTTCCAATAATCTCTTAGTCTCATAACCCAAACTTCTCTCTAACCCTTCCCATGTCTCTTTCGCCCCAAATATTCCTGTTGTCACAATGTATATCCCTTCTCAGTGGTGTTTAAACCAGGTAGACAATATGACCGAACTAGTATCCTAACGATTGAGCTATCGGGACGCACCGCATTTTCCTAATGAAACCCTTCGCGAGGAAATGAATACACCTATTATCACCTCACCTCCTATCACAGTTATTTACACGTGAAGGTTTCTCCCTGCTATTGATTTCGAATCATCTGTGATAGATCCATGCACACAGTGATATTTCTAACGTTACCAGAAACGGCACACGGTTGAAACCACACACAAACAAGCTCGGGGAATTGTACTTCTACTGATAAGGATAGACGCTGAGGTATGTATATATACATACACACGGTTGTTTCGTCGTGTCACGTTCTCAAAGCCTTGCAAATTGTTGAGTAGTATTGCTTCTGTTTCTTACAGGAACTGGCACAGATAAATGACCGATTTACGTGTTTTCGCTTTGTTTCAGGCCAAGTTGTGTGGATTGTATGGACTGGGAAGGAATTCATGGTGTTCTTACTGTGTGGAGTAGCCAACAGCCTTTCCATGGATTCGCTGAAAACGGTAAATCTGATGTCAAATTTGGCCCGACTAGCATGTAGAAACATGTTGATTCAGTGAGTTTTGAAGTAACATCAAAAGGAATTTCTGTGGAAATGTGTAAGTAGAATACAAACTGACGATAAAAAAAACAACATGTATGGATATTTGTAAGTAGAACACAAACTGGCGACATCAAATACAATATAGATATTTGTGAATGAAACACAAATAAACAATATCAAATATGTATAGATATTTCTAAGTAGAACACGAACAGACAATATCAAACATGTATAGATATTTGTGAATAAAACAAAGATAAACAATATCAAACATGTATAGATATTTGTGAATAAAACACAGATAAACAATATCAAATATGTATAGATATTTGTGAATAAAACACTGATAAACAATATCAAATATGTATAGATATTTCTAAGTAGAACACGAACAGACAATATCAAACATGTATAGATATTTGTGAATAAAACAAAGATAAACAATATCAAATATGTATAGATATTTCTAAGTAGAACACGAACAGACAATATCAAACATGTATAAATAATTGTAAGTAGAAAACAAACTGGTGATATCAATTATGTATAGATAGGGGGCTGAGTGGCCTCGAGGTACGGTGTCCGCTGCGAGTACTGGAGGTCCCAGGTTCAAGCCCCGATGAGGACCGGGATTTTTTTTCACGTGGACTTCTAGTAATAAAATTGCCCCAGGTCTCTCGGTAGTGAGATCGGACTCCCGTGTGTATTGTTGCGCACGTAAAAAAAAAAAATCCCTTGGCAGTTGGAAATCGAAAAAGAGTAGCCTAACTGCGCTGCCCGGGCAAAATCTACCCAAAGTATGTCAGCATCCTCGCCGGTGCACTGAGCTGAGTTACACAAATGACATCAACCATGTATAGATATTTGTAAGTAGAACACAAACGACACAAAACAAGTATAGATATTTGTAAAACAAAACACACATGACAACAACCATGTATAGATATTTATAAACAAAACGCAAACAATCATGTATAGATATTTGCAAATAAAACACAAACGACATCAACCATGTATAGATATTTGTAAGTAGAACACAAACAATCATGTATAGATATTTGCAAATAAAACACACACGACATCAACCATGTAGATATTGCTAGAATAGTTATTTATGCCTTCAATGTCTTTTCTGGCCTTGTATCGGCTAAATCAAGTCATTTTGTTTACACATAGATGCTATCATAGATAAAACCCCACTGAACCTCTACACACAAAGGTAGAAGAGGATTAACTATAACAAGTGAATGCCAATAACAGAATGCAGCCATAAATGGTTTTATTTCTCGAGAAGGAAACTAAGAACTGTTACACGCCATGACTTAATTGTTGTAGGCAATGGCCAAACATGATAGCCTTATGCGCCACTCGTGTGAGTTTTCATCGCGCCCTTCTGGGTCTGGACTGGAAGTACTCATGTGCACTGATTAATGTGAGACCTGTAATCATTTGTATGTTCCGCGTGGATGATTTTCTGAGCTTGTCGGGCCGGGCGATGGTGAAGCCACCTCTCTTGTGTGCTCCAGGGGGGTGATTGCCATGTTCTATCCCCGGGACAGCGTCTTCGGAAGCTTCACTCCACCATCACGTGAGTACGGCTTGTTTGTTTGCTTGTTTGTTGTTTGTGTGTTTACAGACCTAGGTCGTTCAGCACAACTTGTGAAACTTAGAGAAGTCTTGTTACGGCTTCTTGCGGGGGAGATATTGACAAGAGATCCTCCTGAGCAAACGACCAGTGGATGCATGTTCTTACCTTTCAGGCTACATCAGGTCGTCTTTTTTCATGGCGAGCAGGATACAAACGGATGAGATGTCTGATGAGATGAGAATATATCGTGGGTGTAAGAGGTATATCATAGTTTTAAGGGTATATCTTAGGACCACTATTGCTTCCAGTTTGCCTCCTTGGTTACTATCCCCTATCACAAAATTGTTTCGCGAATGATTTAGTTGTAAGTACTCCTGGCTTATGCTGGGATGTTGGGTAAGCAAAATCCAAGCTAAGGACATTGAAGCGGACATACCAAAACTAACCTAGTGATATTGAAGCGGACAACAAGCCAAAACCAAGATAGAGGTATTGAAGTAGACAACAAGTCAATAACCACGCTAGAGAAATTGAAACGGACACACGCTAAAACCAAGCTAGAGATCTTGACGCGGACGACAAGCCAAAACCAAGCTAGAGTTCTTAACGCGGACATATCAAAACCAAGCTAGGGATATTGACGCGGACAACAAGACAAAACCAAGCTAGAGATCTTGACGCGGACATACCAAACCCAAGCTAGAGATCTTGACGCGGACAACAAACCAAATCCAAGCTACAGATCTTGACTAGGACATACCAAAACCAAGCTAGAGATATTGACGCGGACAACAAGACAAAACCATGCTAGAGATCTTGACACGGACAACACACCAAAACCAAGCTAGAGATTTTGACGCTGACATATCTAAACCAATCTAGAAATATTGACGCGGACATACCAAAACCAAGTTAGAGATATTGACGCGGACATACCAAAACCAAGTTAGAGATATTGACTCGGACATACCAAAACCAAGGTAGAGCTATTGACGCGGACATACCAAAACCAAGTTAGAGATATTGACGCGGACATACCAAAACCAAGTTAGAGATATTGACGCGGACATATCAAAACCAAGGTAGAGCTATTGACGCGGACATACCAAAACCAAGTTAGAGATATTGACGCGGACAACACATCAAAACCAAGCTAGAGATCTTGACGCGGACATATCAAAACCAAGCTAAAGATATTGCCATTGACAAATCAAAACAAAATTAAGCTAGAGATATTGAAGCAGACAGCAAACCAACACCAAGGAGATGCCCAACCCAAGCTGAAGACATTGAAGCAATACCCAGCTCCAAATCCTACATTGCTATGTTTGATCTAGCCATGCCGTTCATTTTCGCAGTCGCGGTGATCAAGTGGTCAGTAAGATCGCCTGCCAACACTGTGCTTGGCGTACAATCCTCAGCACACCCAATCTCGTAAATCGGGTATCGTACACTGGTTATAATTGTTTTGGAAGGAAAGGCGGCGTGAAGGTGAAATGGCCGCCCCATCTTTTTATACCTAGACTGTGTGAAGACTTTAAAGGGTGCGTTTGACTGAGCACTTATTTCTTCCTGCACTCCGGCCTGCAAGAATGTGATGGTCCCAAAATTTCACACACCACAACAGGTTCCTGCTAAGGTAGTTTATTTTATAATGTGAAACGTCACAATCCAGCTAAAATTTCTGCTAAGGAAGTTTATTTTATAATGTGAAGACTTCATAATTCAGCGACAGTTTCTGCTAAGGGAGATTATTTTATAATGTGAAGACTTCACAATCCAGCTAAAGTTTCTGCTTAGGGAGTTTATTGTATAATGTGAAGACTTCACAATCCAGCGACAGTTTCTGCTAAGGTAGTCTATTTCTTCTTCTTCTTTTCGTTCATCCGGAGTGTTTTTTCAGATGTGATTGCGGTGTGTCTGTTATGCGCCCTTGGGCCGAAACCCGTAGGCCAACACATCCGACAGTAGCGTGCTTTTTTGACCAGGTAGCATTCCTGGGAGACTCTCACTTTTGTGGTGCCATCTACAACCCTGCTTGGCCAAGGTTGAACGGTCGAAGACAACGGTCATCCCTCAAAGGAAGGCAGGGACAGTCCATAGCATTTTCCGCCATCCAAGGTTGCTTCCATAGTTGCAGGGCCGACACATAGCGCCCTGGTTCTGGGCTCACCGAGGGAAATCGTCACGTCCTGCTCATGGCTGCTTTAAATCCTCACTTCAATATATTGGTCATTTCGTTTGCCCCGGGCCATTCCCGCACAAACCAGACAGGTTTGCAGACGGCATCCACTCAGCGAGTTTTCGGACATGTGCTTGTCGTTGCGCCCGTCAGAGCTGTTCCAGGCACGACAGACATTCGGAAAACTACCTAGTCAGAGCTGTTCCGAACAAGAGCGGCATTCGGAAACTAGGTAGTCAGAGCTGTTCCTAGCACGAGAGACATTCGGACGAGACATTTCACTCGGACGTAATTGCGTAGTGTCAATTTTTAGTTTGCCACCCGTAGGACGACACTTCCGGCTTCTGGCGGGCATTTTTTAATGAGGTTAGCCTTCCTCTGGTTTCGAGGCACGTTAGACTGTTGTGATGTCGCCAACATCTCAGCTGGTCAAGATAGAACGATCAACGACATCGCGGTCGGCCCTCAAGAGAAGGCAGGGGCAGACCATGGGCATTCCCTCGCTATCCAAGGAGGCTTCCATAATTGCAGAGCCGGCACATATTGCTCTGAGACTGGGCTCACCCGAGGAGTTGCCACGTCCTGCTCATGGCTGCTTTAGTTCCTCCCTTCCCTGTGTTGGGCATCTCGCTTGCCACCGATCGCTCAAGCACACACCAGGAGCGGTCAGACTGCGAGCGACATCCACTCGATACGCTTTTGCTTTTGACTTCAGACCACGCAATAGGTTCGCTCGCCGTGCGTTCCATTTCGCGTCATTGAGACGTTCTTCCACTTTTGTCTACTCTCTATGAGTTAGATACAGACAGTTTTCGTAACCATTTCCTTCGACTGGAGCACTTTTCTGACTTTTTGTACTTGCTCACGAGGTAGGCTACATGTGCTGCCGGCTCAGCACCTTACCTCCGTGTAGCAGTGAGCGAGAAACGGCCAGGCCCTCTCATCCGGGAATCCGTCATATCCCCCAGCTGAGAGCCTTCAAACAAGTATCAGAACTGGGCATGTAGCATGCTCAGTATCTCACCTCTATTTATCGGTAAGTGCGTATCGGCCCGGCTCTCAGATCCGCGGGTTTGTGGCTTAGAGGCGTTCAGCCACAGCCCTCGACAGATAGCCTTATAGTATTGTCCGGACCAAGGTCTTCTGCCTTCGTGTACCTGATTTATTAATCGTTTGACTGTTATCCTCAGTCTACCTGCAGAGCAGCAGGTTGTGTCTCTCTTAGTCTGGTCCCTATCCCAAGAGCTGTCCGATATGTAGTTTTCATCCATCGGCAAGCACATGGGGTCGATGGGACACGCAAGTTCCCCACCACGGCAAGGTGGAGACACATCGGGGGAGAGGTAGTTTATTTTATAATGAGAATTCTTCACAATCCAGCGACTGTTTCTGCTAAGGTAGTTTATTTTATAATGTGATGTCTTCACAGTCCAGCTAAAGTTTCTGCAACGGGGCTCCTGTATTGTGTACCTTGTTGTCGTTCCATGCGGGGCATAGGGTTCATGTGGTAGTGTCCTTTCTGATGCAGGCATTGACAAGTACTTCATTGATTGCTTTCTGGTGCAGGCATTGACAAGTACTTCATCGATTGCTTCCTGGGATAGTTCACTTATTAAGTGTCATGATGTGATTAATCGACTTACGTGAATTCGCGTATCTACTGCCATGAGCTTATTTATATATCGTTGAAATGTTGTCACTGTGCTATAATACAACATATGGTAACAGAACTGTGACACTATCCGTCCGTCCGTCCGTCCGTCCTTCCGTCCGTCCGTCCGTCTGTCTGTCTGTGTCTGTCTGTCTGTCTGTCTGTCTGTCTGTCTGTCTGTCTGTCTGTCTGTCTGTCTGTCTGTCTGTCCGTCCGTCCGTCCGTCCGTCTGTCTCTCCTTTAGTTTACAATATGTCAAACTACTGTTCGTCCATCTCTTGATGTTATATTCTCACTTGTATCGTTGTCTACCTCTTGCTCGCTTGCCTTCAAACTTACCCTCCAGTTTGGTTTGTATAAGTGTTATGACTTTTACCGTGGCCGAAATATTTCACACGCCTCTTTTTTTTACTTCTTTCAACACTCTTTTCATTCCCAGTTTTTCTAGAACCTCTATCTTTTACTATTTTTGTTTCCATGAAATATGACATATTCTTCTGTATATCCACTTCTCCGGAGACACTGTTTGACTTTCTAATTGCTTCTGCATTTACCAGGCGTCCGCGCATAACTTTTTGCTATATTCATTGACAGAAAGACATCTAAAAGATAGAATGAAAGACATGAAGACAGACAGATGGAGGGAAAGCTGGACAGACTAGTATACAGACATGCGGATTGAAAGATCGATTGGTAGAAGAAAAAACAAGAGAGCGGGAATTAGTTAATATTTATAACTAATTGAAAGCCATATGCAGACAGACACGCTAGATCTGGGACGGACATACACGCTAGGTGTGGGACAGACAGACACGCTAGGTGTGGGACAGACAGACACGCTAGGTGTGGGACAGACACGCTAGGTGTGGGATAGACACGCTAGGTGTGGGAGAGACCAACATGCTAGGTGTGGGACAGACAGACACGCTAGGTGTTGGACAGACAGACACGCTAGGTGTGGGACAGACACGCTAGGCGTTGGACAGACAGACACGCTAGGTGTTGGACAGACAGACACGCTAGGTGTTCGACAGACAGACTCGCTAGGTGTGGGACAGACACGCTAGGCGTGGGACAGACACGCTAGGTGTGGGACAGACACGCTAGGTGTGGGACAGACCAACATGCTAGGTGTGGGACTGACATACACGCTAGGTGTTGGACAGACAGACACGCTAGGTGTGGGACAGACACGCTAGGCGTTGGACAGACAGACACGCTAGGTGTGGGACAGACAGACACGCTAGGTGTGGGACAGACTGACACGCTAGGTGTTGGACAGACAGACACGCTAGGTGTTCGACAGACAGACTCGCTAGGTGTGGGACAGACACGCTAGGTGTGAGACAGACACGCTAGGTGTGGGAGGACAGACACGCTTGGTGTGAGACAGACACGCTAGGTGTTGGACAGACTTTCTATGTGTGAAACAGTCATGCTAGCTATGGGAGAGACCTTCTACGTGTGGGACAGACATGCTAGGAGTGGGACATGTATGCTAGGTGTGGGACAGACATGCTAGGAGTGGGACAGATATGCTAGGAGTGGGACAGATATGTTAGATGTGTGACGGTCACGCTAGGTGTGGGACAGACATGCAAGGGGTGGGACAGACATGCTATGTGTGGGACAGACATGCTACGTGTGGGACAGACATGCTAGGTGTGGGACAGACATGCACGTTAGGAGTGGGCAGACAGACACATTAGGTGTGGGACAGACAGACACGCTAGGTGTGGGACAGACATACATGTTAGGTGTGGGACAGACAGACATGTTAGGTGTGGGACAGACAGACATGCTAGGTGTGGGACAAACAGACACGCTAGGTGTGTGACAGACAGACACGCTAGGTGTGGGACAGACAGACATGCTAGGTGTGGGACAGACAGACATGCTAGATGTGGGACAGACATGCTAGATGTGGGACAGACACGCTAGGTGTGGGACAGACAGACATGCTAGGTGTGGGACAGACAGACATGCTAGGTGTGGGGCAGACAGACACGCTAGGTGTGGGACAGACACGCTAGGTGTGAGATAGACAGACACGCTAGGTGTGGGACAGACATGCACATTTTGTGTGGGACAGACAGACACGCTAGGTGTGGGGCAGACAGGCACGTTTTGTGTGGGACAGACAGGCACGTTTTGTGTGGGACAGACAGACACGACAGGTGTGGGACAGACAGACACGCATAGATATTTAGATTGGTGGGTGGTTGTATATTTTTGTGGATAAACGAATTTGGGGGGGGGGGGGGGGGCACATAGATGGACATAGAGCACAAACGAACTAACGAACTTTATTTTCAAAGGGTCACAAATTGGGCACGCTGGCCCGTCTTACATTCGGCCCTTCCAATTACTCATCTTTCATACATCAATTATCTAAAATTTGTGTTACATTTACATAGGAAAAAAAATATTGTCAAATAACAGATGTGAACATAAACAAAGCATATTGCCATGGTATGAGACAGGCAGACACACATACACACACACACACACACACACACACACACATGTATACACACACAAACACATACATGTCTGCATATATACTTACATCATTTACACAAACTCACATAGTTATGCGCCACTTAACACACAAATCACACTCCCTCGCATACATAGATAATACTCACCCACAACCACAAACTCATTAACAACGGTTTGCTTATACTTACACACCCTCACTCTTTCTCCTGCCATCTCTCTCTCTCTCTCTCTCTCTCTCTCTCTCTCTCTCTCTCTCTCTCTCTCTCTCTCTCTCTCTCTCTCTGGCAGACATACAGACAGACATTTAGGCAGGCAACAAGAGTGGCAAGCTTTGTTAACTATTTGTTCATAACGTTCGCGTGGATGGAAGAAAAAGAACTAACCATCCCATCTAATAAAACACCAACCTAGTATATGTGAAACCCCCATCGCCGTATCTCCCTTAACATCACCACCACTATTTACCTACCTAACCAGCCCGTTCTAAAATCTACCCTGTCTATTTATAGTGACCGACGCGGCTCCATCTCGTTAGTACGCACATAAAAACGTCAATGTTTCAGCCCGTGTTTAGAAAATGGGCACCCGGTCTTTAGAATCGAGACCTGTAGCTCGGTAATTTTTATTTCATTATGTCTGACTTGTCAGCGCAAATAGGTCTCCTGGTATCCACCGCCCACGATTGATAATCTGCCCTTGTGTACAACCATGTTTCCAGGCCGCCGATAAGTCACGGCGGTAATCCTTATGTCTACATTCTGTCGTCTGCTCTTTCAGAATCAATGAAAGTGTCTTTTCCCAGTCCTTGCTAAACCGCCGACACAGGAATGAAGGCTGAAAGGTGAATGGCTCTGTGAACAATTCTACAGCCAACATCTTTCATGAAATGTCTGGTGGTTTTCTTCTGTGCTTTGTAAATTATAATATTTATTTTCTAGAAACTAAACGTAGTTGTTCGAGATATAATCTCTAGAATTTATTCTCTAAAATATAATCTACTGAATATAATCTCTAGAACTTAATCGCTGATACACAGTCTATAGACATAATCTCTTGTAACTTAATCTGTAGAATAGAGTGCGGGAACGATAATCTTTGGATCAGAGTCTTTACTATGGAGTTCTACCACACCAGAACACATACACATACAGTATGTATGTACAGTATATAAGTGTGGGTGTGTGTATTTACGCAATAAACTGATTACGGAGTGCTGGGAGCTGCAAGTACCGTCCTAACACGTACAGAAATACCAAGTGGGGAACAAGACCACTAAGATAGCACATAAACAATATACATATGAATTGATTTGCGCTCATAGCAGTAGAACAAGGAAATATAGATTAGATGACATACTAGACAAAATACAACTTGAAGTCATTAGTTACCGACCGAGATTGGACCCTGTCACCTCCAAATTACTACAGTTGCTCGCTTACCAGCTAGAAAAAAAAACGTGTCTCCATTCGCCAGGTCTATCGCCGTCGCCCCTTCTCCTGTTAGTTAAAACAGTTCCCCAGCGTGAAGGCCAAGAGTTCGATTTTTGCTACCAGAGGTGATGAATGCACAAATCGTGGCGGTATTTTGCAAGGTTGGTTGCTCACCTTCACCTTTGTTCAGTTCATCCGCATGAACTCACAACAGAACAGAATTCGTATCTAACACCTGAAATAGCACCACCGATTTCAGAATTTTATATTAAACCTGCATCGGTCAAATAACAAACACACAAACTCATCAGACCGTAAATCTGTGTCCAGTATATCAACGGACATATAAAGAAACGACATGATTGGTCGGTTCCTTTGTGGCAAACGTATTACACAGAAATATCAATTGCGTGAAACTATAGCTGTCAATGTTTATGTTGTTCAGTGCGTCCTCTGATCATCCATCTACTTCTATGAGTATCAGTCAATACATATGTATTTGTTTATAAGCTTGTTTGCAAGTATAGGTATATTAATACATGACAGATGAACCTATGAGCAGCGATAGCTAATTAATAAAAACTCCCCAGAAAGATACTGGATTGTGGGCTCAAACCCTGTACAATGATCATCTTGCTTGTAAACATTCAATTTAATCCAACACATAGCCACAACAGCTCTACATCTTTTGTTCGCTCATGTTTCCTAACGTGTGTGCGTGACACCCAGATTGCTGTTGTGCGCCCCTGGATGGTTGCCTCATTCTTCAACACCTTTCTTTCGCTAGGGTAGACTGTGGTCTTACTCGAGTTTAGATGTATATACGTAGACACATATTTATGTACACATATACACATCTAGAGCAGTCTGGTTTTACGGCGCCAGAGACTCGCCGTCGCCCCTTCTCCTGTTAGTTAAAACAGTTCCCCCGCGTGGAGGCCAAGAGTTCGACTTTTGCTACCAGAAGTGATGAATGCACAAATCGTGGCGGTATTTTGCAAGGTTGGTTGCTCACCTTCAACTCTGTGCCCTTGGTATACCAGCAGTTTGGAACATCAGACAAAATAATAGCACCGCAATACCTACCCGCTGCTCAAAAAGGCTGGAGTTAGTCCATAATGCACGTGATACTTGACCTACCCACTCTACAATGCTGGACTCAGTCCAGATTCAGGTGATATTAGACCTAGGTCGGTAATGTTGTCCATGATTGGGGTGATATTTCACCTACCCGCTCTACGTGCCTGCAGTCAGTCCATGATTCAGGCAATATTAGACCTATCCGCTCTGCAAAGCTGGGGTCAGTCCATGATTCAGGTGATAATAGACCTACCCACTCTACACGCCTGGAGTCAGTCCATGATTCAGGAGATATCTTCTTCTGCGTTCTTCCGGACCTTTTTTCCGGATGTGATTGCGTTGTGCCTGTTTACAGCAGAGCTGCGTTCTTGCGCCGTTAAGCCGACACATCCGACTTCTGCGGGACATGTGTTGACCGGGTTAACCCTTCCCGTGGGTTTCTTAGGACGTTTGTCTCTCACTGTTGTGGTGTTATCCCCCATCCCAGCTGGCCCATATAGAATAGCCAACGACATCCTGGTCAGCCCTCAAGAAGAGGCAGGGGCAGACCATGGGCATTCCCCGCCATCCAAGGAGGCTTCCATAATTGCAGAGCCATCACACAGAGCTCTGGTACTGGGCTCACCCAAGGAATCGTCACGTCCTGCACATGGCTGCTTAGCCTCACTTCCGTATATTGGGCCTTCCGTTCACCATAGGCTGTTCCTCCGGAAACCAGAAGAATGCAGTCTGCAGATGACATCCACACAGTGAGCTTTCGATTCGAACTTTCCATGTAATGGATTTGCTATCCAAGCAATATTCCATTTCGTGCCACTAGGACACTTTTGTAACCGACATACCTGTGCTATGAAGTGTAGCAGTCTAAGTACATCTTCATGCACCTTTAAATGTCAACCTGTATGTAGTTAAAGTAAGCTGCGGTCAACTTGAGCTTGTTGATATCTCCATAGAGCTTGTCCTCAAATGAAGCAGGCGTGGGCCAAAATATCTTTCTCTGTTCTGCATATATTGGGCACTCCTGCAGCAAATGTTTAGCTGTCATTTTACCAGTTCCACAATTACATTGATCGGTATCTCCTATCTTTAGTTTATTGAACAAGTGGTATTTCAGCCTGTTATGTCCTGTGCGGAGTCTGAAGATTGCCACTTGTTCACTTCGGTCGAGTTTGTAATATGCATCATCTTTCTGGTGGCCTGGATGCTTTGATTCCCATTTGATTCTATAAGTGCTTTTTATAAACCTCTTTGCCTCATTATAGGTTATGCCTATGTCAGGCTGTGGTAGTCGTCCGCCCTCTTTTGCTAGTCTGTCAGCCTCTTCATTTCCAGGTATACTGCAATGTGATGGGATCCACTGTATTACAACTTTTTGGATTTCTGACATAGTCCATGGAGTGCTGCTCTTAAGTCTGCTAGTTCTGTGCTGTTTTTGCTTTTCAGTATTGAGACACCTAACTTTGCATCTGTGAAGATAGCTATTTGCTTCTCTTTATTTTCCTCCATCAAGAGCATTTCTGCTGCAGTTTTCAAAGCCTCTACCTCTGCTTTGAAGTTACTTGAAAATTTTCCAGTTGCCACTGACTGTGTTTTTTTTCACTCCATTTTTTTAAATTTAGGAGAATTCCTCCTCCTCCATTTTCTATTGAATTTTTGGCTGATCCATCTGTATATGCATGGGTCCAATTGCTACTTGGGTAATGTTCTTTTATGTAGTTTAGGGCTATTTTTCTTCTTTCGGTTTCATTCTGAGTGTTCTTTTTCTCAATACCAGGAATGTTTTCTATCATCTCAGGCAGTTGCTGCTGTCTCCAAGCTGGGAACTTGTGTGCATTGTAAATGGGTTTGACTGTTGATATGCTAAGTATAGGATCTGCCCTAATCTTTCGTTTTGCAGTTTCTACAAAGTTGCTACGCTTCAGTCTTCCCTTTCCAAAACCATTAAACCTTTTATACATGGGGTGGTCTGTCAATCTTCTAAATTTTTCTGCTTGTTGTTGGGCTCTACTATCTCTTCTATCCTGCATTGGTTGTAAACAAGTGATCTTTTCTAGTTCGTTAATAGGCGTTGTCTTCAGGCTTCCAGTTATGATCCGCATTCCTTGATTTTGGACTCTACTTATTTTGTTAAAGTTTGACTTAGCTGCTGTTGCCCAAGCTGCGATGCCATATTCCAGTACTGGCCTCACCCGTCCAGTGTATAACTTCTTGAGAACTTTCTCATCTGCTCCCCACGTTGTACCAGCAAGCTTTTTCATGATTGCCATTCTTTGCCTTGCTCTTGTTCGATTTTTCTCAACCTGTGTCTTCCATGTCAGGCGACGATCAAAGGTAACTCCTAGAAAGTTTGGATTATTTTCATGGCGCAATATTTTTCCATTCAATGTCAGCTTAGGGTGCTGATTTTTATTTAAGAGGGAGAACACTGTGCATGTTGTTTTATCCTCACTTATCTTCACTAGCCCTGATTTTGACCAGTCCTCTAGCACTAATAATGCTTGCTGTAGTCTGCAATATATTCTTCAGATGTCCATATGGCGAGGTCATCTGCAAAGGAGGATGTATGTACTCTGGTTGGAAAATTTTCTGTGATGTCATATATATATATATATATATATATATATATAATATATATATATATATATATATATTATATATATATATATATATATATATATATATATATATATATATATATATATGCTAGGAATAATGTTGGTGAAAGATTTCCTCCTTGGGGGACACCTTGCTCCAACAGCATCTTTTTGCTGGTTTGTCCTTTTACTTTTGTCCTTGCAGTTCTGTTCTCAAGGTAGTGGCTGAGTCATTTATACATTTTCCCACAAACATGCATTTTTTGCAGTTTTACTTTCAGTCCTTCCTTCCATACTTTATCAAATGCTTTTTCTAAATCTATTTAGACCGCTAGTGTGCTTTTTTCTCTTTGAGGACATCTTCTATTTCCTGAGCTATATAGATTGTTTGATCTTCTGTGGATCTGTACTTTCTTAATTCTGCTTGGTGTGGTGTTAAGTGTTGGTTTTCTTCCAGATGCCATGTTAGCCTGCCATTGATAATGCGTTCCATTAATTTTCCTACACAGCTAAGTAGACTGATAGGTCGATAGCCATTTGGTTCTTCCAGGTCTTTTCCTTTCTTTGGGACTGGTATTAGTATAGCTTCCTTCCATGCCTGTGGGACTATTCCCCTCTTCCAGCTGTAATGTAGGACTGCTAGTAGTTTCATTTTTGCTTTAGTACCTAGACCTATTAGCATGTCATTTGGAATTCCATTCTTTCCTGGTGATTTCTTCTTTTTTAGGGTATTCATTGCCTGTTCCATTTCTTCCATTTTTAGATTTGCCATCACATATTCTGTTGTGATCTCTGTATTACTATGATGTGTCTGTTTATCTTTGATTGCTTTCTTCTGTTCGGTTGTAAGTATCAATGTGGTTTGCACCAACATAATGTTCTATTAGTGCATTCGCAGCCTTTTCCCCTGTAAGCAAGGCATTTCCTTGTTTAATTGTTATTTGTTTGTTTCCGGGTCCTTCATTGTTCATGGTTTTCACTAATTTCCATAGTTTGTTTACATCCCTGTCAAAGTTCAGGTTTTCTGTTTTTCCCTCAAAACATCCTTTGTTGTTTGATTTATAGTTCTTTTATATTTTTGCTGAGATGGCTTTGAGAGAGGTGTTCACTTCAGTTATTAGTTCTCTCTCTCTCTCTCTCTCTCTCTCTCTCTCTCTCTCTCTCTCTCTCTCTCTCTCTCCCTTCCCCTCTCTCTCTCTCTCTCTCTCTCTCTCTCTCTCTCTCTCTCTCTCTCTCTCTCTCTCTCTCTCTCTCTCTGCTGTCTTCCTGGCATCTTCAACTTTGCCCTCCAAAATTTGTAGTTCTTCAGTCCAGTATGGTTTGTAATTTTTCCTCGCTCCTCTTGGAATGGACTAAGTGGCCCCCTGTATTACTGCTTTGTTTAACTTTCCACCATTTGTTTCATGTTGCCATGTAGTGTATTTATGTTTTCACAATATTTGTCTGTTAGTATGGCAAATCTGTCCCAATCAGCTCGATTGTAATTCCAGTGGGGCAAAGTATTTGCTCCTGTGGAACATACTCCATATTCATTACAAGCTTGATTGGTCTATGGTCACTACCTGCTAATTGGTCAAGCACATGGCGATCGATTTTGTGGAGGATGTCTCCTGTGCAGAAGGCTAAGCCTGGAGTAGAAGTGGTAAACCATCTTCTGGAGTAGAAGCTCGGTGTGTCATCCGCTTTGTTGAGTAGATGGAGATATGAGTCTATTTCCCAGTCCTCCACTTCGTCTCCTCTGTTGTCAGTATCTGGGTATCACCATCTTTCTGAACGGCTATTAAAGTCTCCGACAATAATACAGTTTGTGTCGGTTATTTTCATGTTTGAGAGTGTAAGGTCCTTATCTGCTGGGCTATACCGATTGTAAATTCGTATTTTCACGTCCTTTATCATTATATCAACACCTATAATTTCCGTTTGGTTGTCAGAAGTCACAGATACTTCACTGCAAGATGATAGTAGTATACAATGTGCAATTCGGGTATCATTTGGAGGATTGCGGAGAATTGACCTTGACCTCGGCTGATTTTCACTCCCCCTCGGTCATATAGTTGAGTGGGTATGTAGGGGTGGTATCTAGGTCATATCTAAGGGCGATAATTCTAATATTTTATGTTTCTAAGGGCAGATAACTATTGAGTGGGTGTTTACAAATTTTAATTAATTATTATAAAATAAAATAAAATAAATAAAAAATAAAAATAAATAACGACGGGTTGCGGGGTGGTGGCGAGGGGTGGGCGCGTGGGGTGAGGCTAGGCGGTTCGGGTTTAAACACTATCAGGTATATAATAATTTTTTATTAAATCATGTATAAACAATACAATGCATATTAAATAAGTAGCGGCATAGTGGAACATTCTGGAAGGTAGTACCGGGGAGTTATACGTCGGCAAGTGTGGGAAAATCTCCGGCGGGTGTGACGGTGGTCGGTTCATAACAGACGTGGAGGGGGTGCATACGGAAAAGTCATTAAGTAAAGGGTTGTAAAAACGTGGGTGAGTGGTGTGTTAAAATATTTTGAACTGTTAGCGCATTGGTGGTGTACATTAGTACGAATAGAAGGAATAGGTGCGGTGGGGATAGTAGTGGGTATGGGTTAGTGAAATTAGTTGATAAGGGTGGTTATTAGTGCTATGTAGATGTTCATAGTAGCTTATTCACTAACATAACACGTGTTACAAATGAAACCTTGAAAGCTAAAGATCGCTGATTGTAATGGATATAGTGTAGTATCATTCGGTGGTAAGGGGTGGGTACCAGGTATTAGCGGTCAACAGATGGTCAAGTAGTGGTCAAGTGAGGAAATTTTAGGGAAAAGTGGTTGTAATGATATAGTGACGATTAAAGGGTGGTAAATTAGTGGTAAAGCAGTGGTCAATCAATGGTCAAGTGGTGGTCAAGTGAGGAAAATTTTAAGGAAAATTGGTCGTAGCGACATGGTGATGGTTAAAGGATGGTAAATTAGTGGTAAATTAGTGGTAAAGCAGTGGTCAAGCAGTGGTCAAGTGGTGGTCAAGTAAGGAACATTTTAGGGAAAATTGGTCGTAGCGACATGGTGATGGTTAAAGGATGGTAAATTAGTGGTCAAGTAGTGGTCAAGTAGTGGTCAAGTGAGGAAATTTTAGGGAAAAGTGGTTGTAATGATATGGTGATGATTAAAGGGTGGTAAATTAGTGGTCAAGCAGTGGTCAACCAATGGTCAAGTGAGAAAATTTTAGGGAAAAGTGATTATAATGATATGGTGATGATTAAAGGATGGTAAATTAGTGGTCAAGTAGCGGTCAACCAGTGGTCAAGTGGTCGAATGAACACTTAAAAGGTAGAGAAAAGTACGTATATTGAAACGGTGATGGTAAAAGGGTCGACGACGTGGTCAAGCAGTGGTCAAGTAGTGCTCAACCAGTGGTCAAGCGCTCAAGTGAGAAAATTGTAGGGTATGGTACGTGTAGTGAAACAGAGATAGATAAATTAAGTAGTGACGTTGTCAAGTAGTGATCAAGTAGCGGGCAAGTACTGGTCAAATGGTCGAGTGACCACTTAAATTGTAAGGGAAAGTACGTGTAGTGAACCTGTGTTGGTTAAAGTGATCGATGACGTGCTCAAGTAGTGGCCAAGTAGTGGTAAATGGTCGAGTGACTACTTAAATTGTCGGTGAAAGTAGGTATAGTGACATGGTGATGATCAAGAGTTGGTCAAGTGGTGCTCAAATAGTGGTCAAGTAGTGGTCAAGTAGTCGAATGACCACTTAAATTATAGGGTATGGTACGTGTAGTGAAACGGTGATGGTAATATAAGTAAGGACATAGTCAAATAGTGGTCAAGTACTGGTGAAGTAGTGATCAAGTGGTCGAAGGATCACTTAAATTGTAGGGTATGGTATGTGTAGTGACATGATGATGGTTAAAGTGATCGATGAAATGATCAAGACGTTATGCCGACTGCTAAGTTCAGAAAGTAATGTCCTTACTATCGGCAATTTCCCTGACAGGAGCGCCTCGAGCACTGATTTTGTATTGATCAATAGCACCTAGTGGTACACTCGACACACATGGACAATAGTTACAGCCGACCAAAGATGGCGTCGCACCCTATCACACATGGGTAATTGCTACAACCAAACCACGTCTCATTCACTAAAAACTGGTCAAATATGGCGTCACAGCCGGTCACATGGGTAATGGGACATATGAGGCACGTGGTTAAGAGGGAAACTATAGAAAAAAGGTTTCCTATCGGTTGTCGAGTCAGGGAACCTAACAGTATGATGATCACTGTGTATAGGAGTGAATACACTGCATCATCAACACTGCATCCGAAGGGTAAAATGGTCACCCCCTTCTCTCTCTCTTTTCTATAACCGTGTAGTCCTAGTGTTATCCGGTTACACCAATGGACACCCGGGCATCAACACAACAAACTGCCCCGATTCAACCTTAGGCAATGCACGTAACATGACAGGTCACATGTCCGCCGTCATAACCAGCGACGTTATCACGTATCAAATTAGACATCCACACTTTCATTTCCTTTCTATGTGTCTTTACATCTTTCTCCAGAAAGCCATTTCCAAGACCAATATATGTTTTTTCAGTGTACCTGCTCAGTGCCACACTTCACAACCAGACAAAAGTACACCTTCTATGTACCAATTCAATCGTCAAATAAGAAAATATGTTAGACAAAATATTAAAATTATTGGTCAAATACAGAAATATCTCGTCCAAACTTATAAAAAGTACGAACATTTGTTAACCTATTGGGGAAAATATCAATCAAGTAGGAAAGTTTGTTAGTCAAATAGAAAAAAAAATATTGACCACGTAACGATATATCTTGTCCACACTTATGAAAAGTAGGGAAATTTGTTAGTCAAATGAGAAAAAAAAAAAAAAAAGATTGATCAAGTAACGAAATACCCCCACCAAACTTATGAAAAGTACGAAACTGTGTTAAGCAAGTATGAAAATGTATCGACCAATCAGAGAAATATATCACCCAAACTTATAAAAAGTAGGAACATGTTAACCAAATGGAAAATATTTTGGCCAAATAGGAAAATTTGTTAGCCAAATGGGGAAAATATTGTCCAAGTAACGAAATACATCGTTCAAACCGACAAAAAGTAGGAAACTTTGTTAATTAAATGTGAAAATGTTGGCCAAATTTCAACCAAACTTATAAATATTTCAACTAACCTTATAAAAAGTAGGAACGTTTGTCACTCAAATGGAAAAAGGTCTGCGAAAAACAGAAATATCGCACCCAAACTTATAAAAAGAAGGAAAATATTGACCAAGTAACGAAATATCTCGTCGAAACTTATAAAAATGTAGGAAACTTTGTTAACCAAATTAGAAAAAACAAAACAAATATTGATCAAGTAAAGAAATAACTCCTCCAAATTTATGAAAAGTACGAAACCTTGGTACCCAAATGCGACAAATGTAGGTCAAATACTGAAATATTTCGTCCAAACTTATGAAAGGTAGAAAATTGTCTTAACCAACTGGGGTAAATATTGCTCAAACTAAGAAACATGTCGACCGAAGTAGGAAATTACGTGAACCAAAGTAATAAAATTGTTGGCCAAATAGGAAAAAGTATCGGTCAATCTTATAGATGTCTCAGTTTAAACTTATAACATGTATGAAAATTTGTTAGGTAAAGGTGAAAAATATTGGCCAAGTAACGAAATATCCCATCCGAACTTATAAAATTTACGAGTTAACCAAAGGCGAAAAGGCCAAAATACGAAATGTCTCGACGAAGCTTATAAAAATCTAGGAAAAAATATTACAACTAAAATATTGATCAAAAGGTATAAATCCAAACATTATAAAAATAACCAAATGTGAAAAATATCGTCCAAAGACAGAAATATTTCAACTAAACTTATAAATAAGTCAACAAAACTTGTGAAAATTTTTGGTCAAGTACAGAAATAGCTATGGAAAAAGTAAGTCCACAAAACTAAGAAAAAAAAATGTAACTTCTGTAGTCAAATGTGTCTTGAAGTTTTATCTGAAAAGACATTTCACAATACATAATCAGTACCACTTTCTTTGTTTTACGTTACCGAAGGCCTTCACCGTATCTGGTACAGAAACCCTTATACATCACTCATCTCTCCACACTCTTGGTTTCTTTCTAATACAAAGTGGTCACATCACCAAGAACTTCAAACCTCCATTGTACACGTGCTCCATTGAAACACCCATGACAGTTAACAACATGTATGGCCATGTAATCTGTGAGTCCATCGCGGATAGTTCATCCGAGTACTCGTCACCAAAGATCCATTTCCCATGACTGACATCTTCAACTTGCTATACCACATCTTATTCTAACATATACTTTACATGAAATTTCCCAAATTTGGGGATCTATTAAAGAATACGTAATGAGATACACAAAGACACCAAGAACATATCAGACAAAACAACTCACAAACCAGACTTAGAACTAAAACTTAAACCATATCAGATGAACCACCCAACAAGTACTACTAGAACTCAAAACATAACGATATTAAGGAAACGCATACTTACACATTGTCAGACATTGGATTTAAATCCCCTACTACTAACATATCACCGGTGTCGAATTCCCGTTTCACAAAAACACCCTCTTGTCAGTTGTTAGTGAAAACCATTACACCAGTCCAGATTTGTGACTCGTAGAATCTACACTCACACAGGATCTATTAAAGAATACGTATGAGATACACCAAGACAACAAGAACATATCATACAAAACAATTCACAAACTAAAACTTAAACCATATCAGATGAACCACCCAACAAGTACTACTAGAACTCAAAACATAACGACATTAAGGAAACGCATACTAGTTTATTTCTGTTTATAACTGTTTTAATATGGCAGAGAGAAACATGGTAATTAGACTATATCTGCCTTCTTCACTGCTGTCCTTTGTTCGATGACTTTTCTTCTGTGCTTGTCCTTCAGGACTGGATTCAAAATTTTTCCAAGTCTTGTACACGCCTTTCAAAAGGCTCACGTTCTCTGATTACATGGTGCCAGTTACCATTGCGTTCTTCGGTGCCAACAGTATAGACTGTCAAGAAGTGAGGTTCTGGTGCAAAATTAACCTGTGGAGGTAAATAAAACACATTGAAACTTAGAAGACGGCCACACATACTACTTCACTAAAGAAAAAACAGTAAAAAAATTCATGATGAGAAATGGTAAAAGGCATCAAAAACAGACTGTCGACATTCTATTGGTCACGTCTTGAGAAAAGGTAAAGGTATAGTCACTGATGGTTTGTAGCTTTTGTAGCATAGAGAGATGTACATAGAAAACATGTATAGCAGCTAGGTCTTCTGTATTAGACATGTTTACAAAAATACACAGTGTGAACTATGATCATTACTACCCATACACACCTTATTCGTTGATGACGAACACCTTCGGACACCGACAGTAGGATAGTTTTCGTTCCACAACACATTAATTTTCTTGAGAGACTCTGGGGCATGACTACTATCCAAAAGGTCAATATCTTCATCTGAAGACGAATCATCACCCCAAGCAAAGGTTGTCTCTGGTACATCTAATGCTGGCTGGGTGCCACGAGTAGGTTTCTGGCAGAACAATTTTTTTTTTCGATTGATTATTTTTATTAGTGTGGTTGAGATATTTCTTATTTTGGTCTTTTCATACTTGGTTAACTCCTACTTTTTATACATTTGACTGAAATATTTCTGTATTTGTCATAACTTCTTCTAAGACTTTGTTCATGTCTGGTAATGTAAGCTCTGCTCCATCAAGAAAAAAGACAACGTCATGAACACAACCCACCAAAGAAAATCAACAAAAAAAATCTTGGTTTCAATATTTATTCATCAAAACAGTTTAGTGATATATCGTAAGAAAGAATCAATGACATACATATTTTGGTGATTAAATATTGAAACCAAGATTTTTTTTTTTTGATTTTCTTTAGTGGGTTGTGTTCATGACGTTGTCTTTTTATAAGCTTCGTCGAGACATTTCGTATTTTGGCCTTTTCGCCTTTGGTTAACTCGTAAATTTTATAAGTTCGGATGCGATATTTCGTTACTTGGCCAATATTTTTCACCTTTACCTAACAAATTTTCATACATGTTATAAGTTTAAACGAGACATCTATAAGATTGACCGATACTTTTTCCTATTTGGCCAACAATTTTATTACTTTGGTTCACGTAATTTCCTACTTCGGTCGACATGTTTCTTAGTTTGAACAATATTTACCCCAGTTGGTTAAGACAATTTTCTACCTTTCATAAGTTTGGACGAAATATTTCAGTATTTGACCTACATTTGGGTACCAAGGTTTCGTACTTTTCATAAATTTGGAGGAGTTATTTCTTTACTTGATCAATATTTGTTTTGTTTTTTCTAATTTGGTTAACAAAGTTTCCTACATTTTTATAAGTTTCGACGAGATATTTCGTTACTTGGTCAATATTTTCCTTCTTTTTATAAGTTTGGGTGCGATATTTCTGTATTACGCCGACATTTTTCCCATTTGAGTGACAAATGTTCCTACTTTTTATAAGGTTAGTTGAAATATTTATAAGTTTGGTTGAAATTTGGCCAACATTTTCACATTTAATTAACAAAGTTTCCTACTTTTCGTTGGTATGAACGATGTATTTCGTTACTTGGACAATATTTTCCCCATTTGGCTAACAAATTTTCCTATTTGGCCAAAATATTTTCCATTTGGTTAACATATGTTCCTACTTTTTATAAGTTTGGGTGATATATTTCTCTGATTGGTCGATACATTTTCATACTTGCTTAACAAAGTTTCGTACTTTTCATAAGTTTGGTGGGGGCATTTCGTTACTTGATCAATTTTTTTTTTCTCATTTGACTAACAAATTTCCCTACTTTTCATAAGTGTGGACAAGATATATCGTTACGTGGTCAATATTATTTTTTCTATTTGACTAACAAACTTTCCTACTTGATTGATATTTTCCCCAATAGGTTAACAAATGTTCGTACTTTTTATAAGTTTGGACGAAGATATTTCTGTATTTGACCAATAATTTTAATATTTTGTCTAACATATTTTCTTATTTGACGATTGAATTGGTACATAGAAGGTGTACTTTTGTCTGGTTGTGAAGTGTGGCACTGAGCAGGTACACTGAAAAAACATATATTGGTCTTGGAAATGGCTTTCTGGAGAAAGATGTAAAGACACATAGAAAGGAAATGAAAGTGTGGATGTCTAATTTGATACGTGATAACGTCGCTGGTTATGACGGCGGACATGTGACCTGTCATGTTACGTGCATTGCCTAAGGTTGAATCGGGGCAGTTTGTTGTGTTGATGCCCGGGTGTCCATTGGTGTAACCGGATAACACTAGGACTACACGGTTATAGAAAAGAGAGAGAGAAGGGGGTGACCATTTTACCCTTCGGATGCAGTGTTGATGATGCAGTGTATTCACTCCTATACACAGTGATCATCATACGTTAGGTTCCCTGACTCGACAACCGATAGGAAACCTTTTTTCTATAGTTTCCCTCTTAACCACGTGTCTCATATGTCCCATTACCCATGTGACCGGCTGTGACGCCATATTTGACCAGTTTTAGTGAATGAGACGTGGTTTGGTTGTAGCAATTACCCATGTGTGATAGGGTGCGACGCCATCTTTGGATCGGATGTAACTATTGTCCATGTGTGTCGAGTGTACCACTAGGTGCTATTGATCAATACAAAATCAGTGCTCGATGCGCTCCTGTCAGGGAAATTACCGATAGTAAGGACATTACTTTCTGAACTAAGCAGTCGGCATAACGTCTTGATCATTTCATCGATCACTTTAACCATCATCATGTCACTACACATACCATACCCTACAATTTAAGTGATCCTTCGACCATTTGATCACTACTTCACCAGTACTTGACCACTATCTGACTATGTCCTTACTTATATTACCATCACCGTTTCACTACACGTACCATACCCTATAATTTAAGTGGTCATTCGACTACTTGACCACTACTTGACCACTATTTGAGCACCACTTGACCAACTCTTGATCATCACCATGTCACTATACCTACTTTCAACGACAATTTAAGTAGTCACTCGACCATTTACCACTACTTGGCCACTACTTGAGCACGTCATCGATCACTTTAACCAACACATGTTCACTACACGTACTTTCCCTTACAATTTAAGTGGTCACTCGATCATTTGACCAGTACTTGCCTGCTACTTGATCACTACTTGACAACGTCACTACTTAATTTATCCATCTCTGTTTCACTACACGTACCATACCCTACAATTTTCTCACTTGAGTGCTTGACCACTGGTTGAGCACTACTTGACCACTGCTTGACCACGTCGTCGACCCTTTTACCATCACCGTTTCAATATACGTACTTTTCTCTACCTTTTAAGTGTTCATTCGACCACTTGACCACTGGTTGACCGCTACTTGACCACTAATTTACCATCCTTTAATCAACACCATATCATTATAACCACTTTTCCCTAACATTTCCTCACTTGACCATTGGTTGACCACTGCTTGACCACTAATTTACCACCCTTTAATCATCACCATATCATTACAACCACTTTTCCCTAAAATTTCCTCACTTGACCACTACTTGACCACTAATTTACCATCCTTTAACCATCACCATGTCGCTACGACCAATTTTCCCTAAAATTTTCCTTACTTGACCACCACTTGACCACTGCTTTACCACTAATTTACCACTAATTTACCATCCTTTAACCATCACCATGTCGCTACGACCAATTTTCCCTAAAATTTTCCTCACTTGACCACCACTTGACCATTGCTTGACCACTGCTTTACCACTAATTTACCACCCTTTAATCGTCACTATATCATTACAACCACTTTTCCCTAAAATTTCCTCACTTGACCACCACTTGACCACTACTTGACCATCTGTTGACCGCTAATACCTGGTACCCACCCCTTACCACCGTATGATACTACACTATATCCATTACAATCAGCGATCTTTAGCTTTCAAGGTTTCATTTGTAACACGTGTTATGTTAGTGAATAAGCTACTTTGAACATCTACATAGCACTAATAACCACCCTTATCAACTAATTTCACTAACCCATACCCACTACTCTCCCCACCGCACCTATTCCTTCTATTCGTACTAATGTACACCACCAATGCGCTAACAGTTCAAAATATTTTAACACACCACTCACCCACGTTTTTACAACCCTTTACTTAATGACTTTTCCGTATGCACCCCCTCCACGTCTGTTATGAACCGACCACCGTCACACCCGCCGGAGATTTTCCCACACTTGCCGACGTATAACTCCCCGGTACTACCTTCCAGAATGTTCCACTATGCCGCTACTTATTTAATATGCATTGTATTGTTTATACATGATTTAATAAAAAATTATTATATACCTGATAGTGTTTACACCCGAACCGCCTAGCCTCACCCCACGCGCCCACCCCCTCGCCACCACCCCGCACCCCGTCGTTATTTATTTTTATTTTTATTTATTTTATTTTATTTTATAATAATTAATTAAAATGTGTATACACCCACTCAATAGTTATCTGCCCTTAGAAACATAAAATCTTAGAATTATCGCCCTTAGATATGACCTAGATACCACCCCTACATACCCACCCAACTATATGACCGAGGGGGAGTGAAAATCAGCCGAGGTCAAGGTCAATCCTCCGCAATCCTCAAAATGATACCCGAATTGCACATTGTATACTACTGGTGATATTAGATCTACATGCCCTTCATGGTTGTAGTCAGTCCATGATTCAGATGATATTAGAAATACCCACTCTATTAGACTAGTGTCAGTCCATGATTCAGGTGATATTATACCTAGGTCGGTAATGTTTCACGTGGGTTTCGGGTATTTCATTGTCAACCGACTCGAACCCAATCCCCAAAAGAATAGGAGCAAACCATATAGTGGACCCACGCAAAGCAAACCATGCAATGGACCCACACAAAGCTAACCATTTAATAGATCCACAAAAAGTAAACCATGAAATAGACCCACACAAAGTAAACCACATAATAGATCCACACACACGCAAACCACATAATAGATCCACGAAAAACTAACCATGAAATAGACACACAACTAACTAACTAACTAACTAACTAACTAACTAACTAACTAACTAACTAACTAACTAACTAATCTAGCTAGCTAACTAACTAGCTAGCAAGCTAACTAACTAACTAACTAACTAACTAACTAACGATCTTTCTAATTTGCTAGCTAATTAACTAATATTTTCTATTACCGACCCCAAACGATATTTTGGAAAATTCCAAGGATCTAAACACACATAATAGACGTTTTATTTCCCATGCAAGAGTACATATTACAGTGCAGTACTAATCATTGTTGAGTGGATATAATACATGTCCCTAAATCCTCGATCCAGTCTCATTTCTCCCCGCCACACCTGTTGATCTATGACCCGGCACTTGTGTGCCGCGCCACACAGTTAAAGAATCACAGAAGTCCAACCACAAGTTAAGCCGAATCTCCTTATCTGGCGTTTCGGAACTGGCCTCCTCTAGGGACAAGACTCGGAGGAAAACGAATGGCGGTTAATTCGTGTTGACCACAAACCAATCATGGGGATGTTTAATTCATTGAGTGGTGTAATTTCTGTGGGCCTATTACATGGTTAGTCTCGTAGCAGGGCGAGAGCTGGGAGCGGTTCGACCCCCGCTGGTGACTTGTGGGATAACTGAGCCGGCCGCTCAGAAAGCAATGGCAAACTACTGAGCGTAATCTTGCCAAGAAATCAACAACAGCTGAAAGATGCTGATGTTGACAGCGATGTCCTGTAAAGGATATGCAAACCATTATTACATGGTTAGCGTTGTGTGGGTCTATTACATGGTTAGCGTTGTGTGGGTCTATTACATGGTTAGCGTTGTGTGGATCTATTACATGGTTAGCGTTGTGTGGGTCTATTACATGGTTAGCGTTGTGTGGATCTATTACATGGTTAGCGTTGTGTGGGTCTATTACATGTGTAGGATAGACTTGGCTAATGATGACATAATTGTGGGTACATGTGGAGGATAGACACTTGGCTAATGATGACATAGTTGTGGGTACAGTGTGGATGATAGACCTGGCTAATGATGTCATAATTGTGGGTACATGTGGATGATAGACCTGGCTAATGATGACATAATTGTGGGTACATGTGGAGGTTAGACCTGGCTAATGATGACATAATTGTGGGTACATGTGGAGGATATACCTGGCTAATGATGACATAATTGTGGGTACATGTGGATGATAGACCTGGCTAATGATGACATAATTGTGGGTACATGTGGGTGATAGACTTGGCTAATGTTGACATAGTTGTGGGTTAATGTGGATGATACACCTGGCTAATGATGACATAATTATGGGTACATGTGGATGATAGACCTGGCTAATGATGACATAATTGTGGGTACATGTGGAGAATAGACCTTGCTAATGATGACATAATTGTGGGTACATGTGGAGGATAGACTGGCTAACTGATGACATAATTGTGGGTACATGTGGAGGATAGACCTGGCTAATGATGACATACTTGTGGGTACATGTGGATTATAGACCTGGCTAATGATGACATAGTTGTGGGTACATGTGGATTATAGAAATGGCTAATGATGACATAATTGTGGGTACATGGGAAGGATAGACCTGGCTAATGATGACATAATTGTGGGTACATGTGGAGGATAGACCTGGCTAATGATGACATAATTGTGGGTACATGTGGAGGATAGACCTGGCTAATGATGACATAATTGTGGGTACATGTGAAGGATAGACCTGGCTAATGATGACATAATTGTGGGTACATGTGGAGGATAGATCTGGCTAATGATGACATAATTGTGGGTACATGTTGATGATAGACCTGGCTAATGACGACATAATTGTGGGTACATGTGGAGTATAGACCTGGCTAATGATGACATAATTGTGGGTACATGTGGATGATAGACCTGGCTAATGATGACATAATTGTGGGTACATGTGGATGATAGACTTGGCTAATGTTGACATAGTTGTGGGTTAATGTGGATGATACACCTGGCTAATGATGACATAATTGTGGGTACATGTGGAGGATAGACCTGGCTAATGATGACATAACTGTGGGTACATGTGGATGATAGACCTGGCTAATGATGACATAATTAGGGGTACATGTGGAGGATAGACCTGGCTAATGTTGCCATAGTTGTGGGTACATGTGGATGATAGACCTGGCTAATGATGACATAATTGTGGGTACATGTGGAGGATAGACCTGGCTAATGATGACATAATTGTGGGTACATGTGGATGATAGATCTGACTAATGATGACATAATTGTGGGTACATGTGAAGGATAGACCTGGCTAATGATGACATAATTGTGGGTACATGTGTAGGATAGACTTGGCTAATGATGACATAATTGTGGGTACATGTGGAGGATAGGCCTGGCTAATGGTGACATACTTGTGGGTACATGTAAAGGATAGACTTGGCTAATGTTGACATAGTTGTGGGTACATGTGGATGATAGACCTGGCTAATGATGACATAATTGTGGGTACATGTGGAGGATAGACCTGGCTAATGATGACATAATTGTGTTTACATATGGATGATAGACCTGGCTAATGATGACATAATTGTGGGTACATGTGGAGATAGACCTGGCTAATGATGACATAATTGTGGGTACATGTGGATGATAGACCTGGCTAATGATGACATAATTGTGGGTACATGTGGATGATAGACTTGGCTAATGTTGACATAGTTGTGGGTACATGTGGATGATAGACCTGGCTAATGATGACATAATTGTGGGTACATGTGTAGGATAGACTTGGCTAATGATGACATAATTGTGGGTACATGTGGAGGATAGACCTGGCTAATGATGACATAATTGTGGGTACATGTGGAGGATAGACCTGGCTAATGATGACATAATTGTGGGTACATGTGGATGATAGACCTGGCTAATGATGACATAATTGTGGGTACATGTGGATGATAGACTTGGCTAATGTTGACATAGTTGTGGGTTAATGTGGATGATACACCTGGCTAATGATGACATAATTGTGGGTACATGTGTATGATAGACCTGGCTAATGATGACATAATTGTGGGTACATGTGGATAATAGACCTGGCTAATGATGACATAATTGTGGGTACATGTGGAGGATAGACCTGGCTAATGATGACATACTTGTGGGTACATGTGGATTATAGACCTGGCTAATGATGACATAGCTGTGGGTACATGTGGATTATAACCCTGGCTAATGTTGACATAGTTGTGGGTTCATGTGGATTATAGACCTGGCTAATGATGACATAATTGTGTATACATGTGGATGATAGACCTTGCTAATGATGACATAATTGTGGGTACATGCGAAGGATAGACCTGGCTAATGATGACATAATTGTGGGTACATGTGGAGGATAGACCTGGCTAATGATGACATAATTGTGGGTACATGTGGAGGATAGACCTGGCTAACGATGACATAATTGTGGGTACATGTGGAGGATAGACCTGGCTAATGATGACATACTTGTGGGTACATGTGGATTATAGACCTGGCTAATGATGACATAGCTGTGGGTACATGTGGATTATAACCCTGGCTAATGTTGACATAGTTGTGGGTTCATGTGGATTATAGACCTGGCTAATGATGACATAATTGTGTATACATGTGGATGATAGACCTTGCTAATGATGACATAATTGTGGGTACATGTGAAGGATAGACCTGGCTAATGATGACATAATTGTGGGTACATGTGGAGGATAGACCTGGCTAATGATGACATAATTGTGGGTACATGTGGAGGATAGACCTGGCTAATGATGACATAATTGTGGGTACATGTGGATGATAGACCTGGCTAATGATGACATAATTGTGGGTACATGTGGAGGATAGACCTGGCTAATGATGACATAGTTGTGGGTACATGTGGAGGATAAACCTGGCTAATGTTGACATACTTGTGGGTACATTTAGAGGATAGACTTGGCTAATGTTGACATAGTTGTGGGTACATGTGGATGATAGACCTGGCTAATGATGACATAATTGTGGGTACATGTGGAGGATAGACCTGGCTAATGATGACATAATTGTGGGTACATGTGGATGATAGACCTGGCTAATGATGACATAATTGTGTGTACATGTGGATGATAGACTTGGCTAATGTTGACATAGTTGTGGGTACATGTGGATGATAGACCTGGCTAATGATGACATAATTGTGGGTACATGTGGATGATAGACCTGGCTAATGATGACATAATTGTGGGTACATGTGGAGGATAGACCTGGCTAATGATGACATAATTGTGGGTACATGTGTAGGATAGACCTGGCTAATGATGACATAATTGTGGGTACATGTGGATGATAGACCTGGCTAATGATGACATAATTGTGGGTACATGTGGATGATAGACTTGGCTAATGTTGACATAGTTGTGGGTTAATGTGGATGATACACCTGGCTAATGATGACATAATTGTGGGTACATGTGTATGATAGACCTGGCTAATGATGACATAATTGTGGGTACATGTGGATAATAGACCTGGCTAATGATGACATAATTGTGGGTACATGTGGAGGATAGACCTGGCTAACGATGACATAATTGTGGGTACATGTGGAGGATAGACCTGGCTAATGATGACATACTTGTGGGTACATGTGGATTATAGACCTGGCTAATGATGACATAGTTGTGGGTACATGTGGATTATAACCCTGGCTAATGTTCACATAGTTGTGGGTTCATGTGGATTATAGACCTGGCTAATGATGACATAATTGTGTATACATGTGGATGATAGACCTTGCTAATGATGACATAATTGTGGGTACATGTGAAGGATAGACCTGGCTAATGATGACATAATTGTGGGTACATGTGGAGGATAGACCTGGCTTATGATGACATAATTGTGGGTACATGTGGAGGATAGACCTGGCTAATGATGACATAATTGTGGGTACATGTGGATGATAGACCTGGCTAATGATGACATAATTGTGGGTACATGTGGAGGATAGACCTGGCTAATGATGACATAGTTGTGGGTACATGTGGAGGATAACCTGGCTAATGTTGACATACTTGTGGGTACATGTAGAGGATAGACTTGGCTAATGTTGACATAGTTGTGGGTACATGTGGATGATAAACCTGGCTAATGTTGACATACTTGTGGGTACATGTAGAGGATAGACTTGGCTAATGTTGACATAGTTGTGGGTACATGTGGATGATAGACCTGGCTAATGATGACATAATTGTGGGTACATGTAGAGGATAGACCTGGCTAATGTTGACATAGTTGTGGGTACATGTGGATGATAGACCTGGCTAATGATGACATAATTGTGGGTACATGTAGAGGATAGACCTGGCTAATGATGACATAATTGTGGGTACATGTGGATGATAGATCTGCCTAATGATGTCATAATTGTGGGTACATGTGGAGTATAAACCTGGCTAATGTTGACATACTTGTGTGTACATGTAAAGGATAGACTTGGCTAATGTTGACATAGTTGTGGGTACATGTGGATTATAGACCTGGCTAATGATGACATAATTGTGGGTACATGTGGATGATAGACCTGGCTAATGATGACATAATTGTGTGTACATGTGGACGATAGACCTGGCTAATGATAACATAATTGTGTTTACATGTGGATGATAGACCTGGCTAATGATGACATAATTGTGGATACATGTGGATGATAGACCTGGCTAATGATGACATAATTGTGGGTACATGTGGATGATAGACTTGGCTAATGTTGACATAGTTGTGGGTACGTGTGGATGATAGACCTGGCTAATGATGTCATAATTGTGGGTACATGTGGATGATAGACCTGGCTAATGATGACATAATTGTTGGTACATGTGGAGGATAGACCTGGCTAATGATGACATAATTGTGGGTACATGTGGAGGATAGACCTGGCTAATGATGACATAATTGTGGGTACATGTGGATGATAGACCTGGCTAATGATGACATAATTGTGGGTACATGTGGGTGATAGACTTGGCTAATGTTGACATAGTTGTGGGTTAATGTGGATGATACACCTGGCTAATGATGACATAATTGTGGGTACATGTGGATGATAGACCTGGCTAATGATGACATAATTGTGGGTACATGTGGATAATAGAACTTGCTAATGATGACATAATTGTGGGTACATGTGGAGGATAGACCTGGCTAACGATGACATAATTGTGGGTACATGTGGAGGATAGACCTGGCTAATGATGACATACTTGTGGGTACATGTGGATTATAGACCTGGCTAATGATGACATAGTTGTGGGTACATGTGGATTATAGAAATGGCTAATGATGACATAATTGTGGGTACATGTGAAGGATAGACCTGGCTAATGATGACATAATTGTGGGTACATGTGGAGGATAGACCTGGCTAATGATGACATAATTGTGGGTACATGTGGAGGATAGACCTGGCTAATGATGACATAATTGTGGGTACATGTGAAGGATAGACCTGGCTAATGATGACATAATTGTGGGTACATGTGGAGGATAGATCTGGCTAATGATGACATAATTGTGGGTACATGTTGATGATAGACCTGGCTAATGACGACATAATTGTGGGTACATGTGGAGTATAGACCTGGCTAATGATGACATAATTGTGGGTACATGTGGATGATAGACCTGGCTAATGATGACATAATTGTGGGTACATGTGGATGATAGACTTGGCTAATGTTGACATAGTTGTGGGTTAATGTGGATGATACACCTGGCTAATGATGACATAATTGTGGGTACATGTGGAGGATAGACCTGGCTAATGATGACATAACTGTGGGTACATGTGGATGATAGACCTGGCTAATGATGACATAATTAGGGGTACATGTGGAGGATAGACCTGGCTAATGTTGCCATAGTTGTGGGTACATGTGGATGATAGACCTGGCTAATGATGACATAATTGTGGGTACATGTGGAGGATAGACCTGGCTAATGATGACATAATTGTGGGTACATGTGGATGATAGATCTGACTAATGATGACATAATTGTGGGTACATGTGAAGGATAGACCTGGCTAATGATGACATAATTGTGGGTACATGTGGAGGATAGAATTGGCTAATGATGACATAATTGTGGGTACATGTGGAGGATAGGCCTGGCTAATGGTGACATACTTGTGGGTACATGTAAAGGATAGACTTGGCTAATGTTGACATAGTTGTGGGTACATGTGGATGATAGACCTGGCTAATGATGACATAATTGTGGGTACATGTGGAGGATAGACCTGGCTAATGATGACATAATTGTGTTTACATATGGATGATAGACCTGGCTAATGATGACATAATTGTGGGTACATGTGGAGATAGACCTGGCTAATGATGACATAATTGTGGGTACATGTGGATGATAGACCTGGCTAATGATGACATAATTGTGGGTACATGTGGATGATAGACTTGGCTAATGTTGACATAGTTGTGGGTACATGTGGATGATAGACCTGGCTAATGATGACATAATTGTGGGTACATGTGGATGATAGACATGGCTAATGATGACATAATTGTGGGTACATGTGGAGGATAGACCTGGCTAATGATGACATAATTGTGGGTACATGTGGAGGATAGACCTGGCTAATGATGACATAATTGTGGGTACATGTGGATGATAGACCTGGCTAATGATGACATAATTGTGGGTACATGTGGATGATAGACTTGGCTAATGTTGACATAGTTGTGGGTTAATGTGGATGATACACCTGGCTAATGATGACATAATTGTGGGTACATGTGTATGATAGACCTGGCTAATGATGACATAATTGTGGGTACATGTGGATAATAGACCTGGCTAATGATGACATAATTGTGGGTACATGTGGAGGATAGACCTGGCTAATGATGACATACTTGTGGGTACATGTGGATTATAGACCTGGCTAATGATGACATAGCTGTGGGTACATGTGGATTATAACCCTGGCTAATGTTGACATAGTTGTGGGTTCATGTGGATTATAGACCTGGCTAATGATGACATAATTGTGTATACATGTGGATGATAGACCTTGCTAATGATGACATAATTGTGGGTACATGCGAAGGATAGACCTGGCTAATGATGACATAATTGTGGGTACATGTGGAGGATAGACCTGGCTAATGATGACATAATTGTGGGTACATGTGGAGGATAGACCTGGCTAACGATGACATAATTGTGGGTACATGTGGAGGATAGACCTGGCTAATGATGACATACTTGTGGGTACATGTGGATTATAGACCTGGCTAATGATGACATAGCTGTGGGTACATGTGGATTATAACCCTGGCTAATGTTGACATAGTTGTGGGTTCATGTGGATTATAGACCTGGCTAATGATGACATAATTGTGTATACATGTGGATGATAGACCTTGCTAATGATGACATAATTGTGGGTACATGTGAAGGATAGACCTGGCTAATGATGACATAATTGTGGGTACATGTGGAGGATAGACCTGGCTAATGATGACATAATTGTGGGTACATGTGGAGGATAGACCTGGCTAATGATGACATAATTGTGGGTACATGTGGATGATAGACCTGGCTAATGATGACATAATTGTGGGTACATGTGGAGGATAGACCTGGCTAATGATGACATAGTTGTGGGTACATGTGGAGGATAAACCTGGCTAATGTTGACATACTTGTGGGTACATTTAGAGGATAGACTTGGCTAATGTTGACATAGTTGTGGGTACATGTGGATGATAGACCTGGCTAATGATGACATAATTGTGGGTACATGTGGAGGATAGACCTGGCTAATGATGACATAATTGTGGGTACATGTGGATGATAGACCTGGCTAATGATGACATAATTGTGTGTACATGTAGATGATAGACTTGGCTAATGTTGACATAGTTGTGGGTACATGTGGATGATAGACCTGGCTAATGATGACATAATTGTGGGTACATGTGGATGATAGACCTGGCTAATGATGACATAATTGTGGGTACATGTGGAGGATAGACCTGGCTAATGATGACATAATTGTGGGTACATGTCTAGGATAGACCTGGCTAATGATGACATAATTGTGGGTACATGTGGATGATAGACCTGGCTAATGATGACATAATTGTGGGTACATGTGGATGATAGACTTGGCTAATGTTGACATAGTTGTGGGTTAATGTGGATGATACACCTGGCTAATGATGACATAATTGTGGGTACATGTGTATGATAGACCTGGCTAATGATGACATAATTGTGGGTACATGTGGATAATAGACCTGGCTAATGATGACATAATTGTGGGTACATGTGGAGGATAGACCTGGCTAACGATGACATAATTGTGGGTACATGTGGAGGATAGACCTGGCTAATGATGACATACTTGTGGGTACATGTGGATTATAGACCTGGCTAATGATGACATAGTTGTGGGTACATGTGGATTATAACCCTGGCTAATGTTCACATAGTTGTGGGTTCATGTGGATTATAGACCTGGCTAATGATGACATAATTGTGTATACATGTGGATGATAGACCTTGCTAATGATGACATAATTGTGGGTACATGTGAAGGATAGACCTGGCTAATGATGACATAATTGTGGGTACATGTGGAGGATAGACCTGGCTTATGATGACATAATTGTGGGTACATGTGGAGGATAGACCTGGCTAATGATGACATAATTGTGGGTACATGTGGATGATAGACCTGGCTAATGATGACATAATTGTGGGTACATGTGGAGGATAGACCTGGCTAATGATGACATAGTTGTGGGTACATGTGGAGGATAAACCTGGCTAATGTTGACATACTTGTGGGTACATGTAGAGGATAGACTTGGCTAATGTTGACATAGTTGTGGGTTAATGTGGATGATACACCTGGCTAATGGTGACATACTTGTGGGTACATGTAGAGGATAGACTTGGCTAATGTTGACATAGTTGTGGGTACATGTGGATGATAGACCTGGCTAATGATGACATAATTGTGGGTACATGTAGAGGATAGACCTGGCTAATGTTGACATAGTTGTGGGTACATGTGGATGATAGACCTGGCTAATGATGACATAATTGTGGGTACATGTAGAGGATAGACCTGGCTAATGATGACATAATTGTGGGTACATGTGGATGATAGATCTGCCTAATGATGTCATAATTGTGGGTACATGTGGAGTATAAACCTGGCTAATGTTGACATACTTGTGGGTACATGTAAAGGATAGACTTGGCTAATGTTGACATAGTTGTGGGTACATGTGGATTATAGACCTGGCTAATGATGACATAATTGTGGGTACATGTGGATGATAGACCTGGCTAATGATGACATAATTGTGTGTACATGTGGACGATAGACCTGGCTAATGATAACATAATTGTGTTTACATGTGGATGATAGACCTGGCTAATGATGACATAATTGTGGATACATGTGGATGATAGACCTGGCTAATGATGACATAATTGTGGGTACATGTGGATGATAGACTTGGCTAATGTTGACATAGTTGTGGGTACGTGTGGATGATAGACCTGGCTAATGATGTCATAATTGTGGGTACATGTGGATGATAGACCTGGCTAATGATGACATAATTGTGGGTACATGTGGAGGATAGACCTGGCTAATGATGACATAATTGTGGGTACATGTGGAGGATAGACCTGGCTAATGATGACATAATTGTGGGTACATGTGGATGATAGACCTGGCTAATGATGACATAATTGTGGGTACATGTGGGTGATAGACTTGGCTAATGTTGACATAGTTGTGGGTTAATGTGGATGATACACCTGGCTAATGATGACATAATTGTGGGTACATGTGGATGATAGACCTGGCTAATGATGACATAATTGTGGGTACATGTGGATAATAGACCTTGCTAATGATGACATAATTGTGGGTACATGTGGAGGATAGACCTGGCTAACGATGACATAATTGTGGGTACATGTGGAGGATAGACCTGGCTAATGATGACATACTTGTGGGTACATGTGGATTATAGACCTGGCTAATGATGACATAGTTGTGGGTACATGTGGATTATAGAAATGGCTAATGATGACATAATTGTGGGTACATGTGAAGGATAGACCTGGCTAATGATGACATAATTGTGGGTACATGTGGAGGATAGACCTGGCTAATGATGACATAATTGTGGGTACATGTGGAGGATAGACCTGGCTAATGATGACATAATTGTGGGTACATGTGAAGGATAGACCTGGCTAATGATGACATAATTGTGGGTACATGTGGAGGATAGACTTGGCTAATGTTGACATAGTTGTGGGTTAATGTGGATGATACACCTGGCTAATGATGACATAATTGTGGGTACATGTGGATGATAGACCTCGCTAATGATGACATAATTGTGGGTACATGTGGAGGATAGACCTGGCTAATGATGACATACTTGTGGGTACATGTGGATTATAGACCTGGCTAATGATGACATAGTTGTGGGTACATGTGGATGATAGACCTGGCTAATGATGACATAATTGTGGGTACATGTGGAGGATAGACCTGGCTAATGATGACATAATTGTGGGTACATGTGGATGATAGACCTGGCTAATGATGACATAATTGTGGGTACATGTGGAGTATAGACCTGGCTAATGATGACATAATTGTGGGTACATGTGGATGATAGACCTGGCTAATGATGACATAATTGTGGGTACATGTGGATGATAGACTTGGCTAATGTTGACATAGTTGTGGGTTAATGTGGATGATACACCTGGCTAATGATGACATAATTGTGGGTACATGTGGATGATAGACCTCGCTAATGATGACATAATTGTGGGTACATGTGGAGGATAGACCTGGCTAATGATGACATAACTGTGGGTACATGTGGATGATAGACCTGGCTAATGATGACATAATTGTGGGTACATGTGGAGGATAGACCTGGCTAATGTTGCCATAGTTGTGGGTACATGTGGATGATAGACCTGGCTAATGATGACATAATTGTGGGTACATGTGGAGGATAGACCTGGCTAATGATGACATAATTGTGGGTACATGTGGATGATAGATCTGACTAATGATGACATAATTGTGGGTACATGTGAAGGATAGACCTGGCTAATGATGACATAATTGTGGGTACATGTGGAGGATAGACCTGGCTAATGATGACATAATTGTGGGTACATGTGGAGGATAGACCTGGCTAATGGTGACATACTTGTGGGTACATGTAAAGGATAGACTTGGCTAATGTTGACATAGTTGTGGGTACATGTGGATGATAGACCTGGCTAATGATGACATAATTGTGGGTACATGTGGAGGATAGACCTGGCTAATGATGACATAATTGTGTTTACATATGGATGATAGACCTGGCTAATGATGACATAATTGTGGGTACATGTGGAGGATAGACCTGGCTAATGATGACATAATTGTGGGTACATGTGGATGATAGACCTGGCTAATGATGACATAATTGTGGGTACATGTGGATGATAGACTTGGCTAATGTTGACATAGTTGTGGGTACATGTGGATGATAGACCTGGCTAATGATGACATAATTGTGGGTACATGTGGATGATAGACCTGGCTAATGATGACATAATTGTGGGTACATGTGGAGGATAGACCTGGCTAATGATGACATAATTGTAGGTACATGTGGATGATAGACCTGGCTAATGATGACATAATTGTGGGTACATGTGGATGATAGACTTGGCTAATGTTGACATAGTTGTGGGTTAATGTGGATGATACACCTGGCTAATGATGACATAATTGTGGGTACATGTGTATGATAGACCTGGCTAATGATGACATAATTGTGGGTACATGTGGATAATAGACCTGGCTAATGATGACATAATTGTGGGTACATGTGGAGGATAGACCTGGCTAACGATGACATAATTGTGGGTACATGTGGAGGATAGACCTGGCTAATGATGACATACTTGTGGGTACATGTGGATTATAGACCTGGCTAATGATGACATAGTTGTGGGTACATGTGGATTATAACCCTGGCTAATGTTGACATAGTTGTGGGTTCATGTGGATTATAGACCTGGCTAATGATGACATAATTGTGTATACATGTGGATGATAGACCTTGCTAATGATGACATAATTGTGGGTACATGTGAAGGATAGACCTGGCTAATGATGACATAATTGTGGGTACATGTGGAGGATAGACCTGGCTAATGATGACATAATTGTGGGTACATGTGGAGGATAGACCTGGCTAATAATGACATAATTGTGTGTACATGTGGAGTATAGACCTGGCTAATGTTGACATACTTGTGGGTACATGTAAAGGATAGACTTGGCTAATGTTGACATAGTTGTGGGTACATGTGGATTATAGACCTGGCTAATGATAACATAATTGTGGGTACATGTGGAGTATAGACCTGGCTAATGTTGACATACTTGTGGGTACATGTAAAGGATAGACTTGGCTAATGTTGACATAGTTGTGGGTACATGTGGATTATAGACCTAGCTAATGATGACATAATTGTGGGTACATGTGGATGATAGACCTGGCTAATGATGACATAATTGTGGGTACATGTGGATGATAGACTTGGCTAATGTTGACATAGCTGTGGGTACATGTGGATGATAGACCTGGCTAATGATGTCATAATTGTGGGTACATGTGGATGATAGACATGGCTAATGATGACATAATTGTGGGTACATGTGGAGGATAGACCTGGCTAATGATCACATAATTGTGGGTACATGTGGAGGATAGACCTGGCTAATGATGACATAATTGTGGGTACATGTGGAGGATAGACCTGGCTAATGATGACATAATTGTGGGTACATGTGGATGATAGACCTGGCTAATGATGACATAATTGTGGGTACATGTGGATGATAGACTTGGCTAATGTTGACATAGTTGTGGGTTAATGTGGATGATACACCTGGCTAATGATGACATAATTGTGGGTACATGTGGATGATAGACCTGGCTAATGATGACATAATTGTGGGTACATGTGGATAATAGACCTGGCTAATGATGACATAATTGTGGGTACATGTGGAGGATAGACCTGGCTAACGATGACATAATTGTGGGTACATGTGGAGGATAGACCTGGCTAATGATGACATACTTGTGGGTACATGTGGATTATAGACCTGGCTAATGATGACATAGTTGTGGGTACATGTGGATTATAACCCTGGCTAATGTTGACATAGTTGTGGGTTCATGTGGATTATAGACCTGGCTAATGATGACATAATTGTGTATACATGTGGATGATAGACCTTGCTAATGATGACATAATTGTGGGTACATGTGAAGGATAGACCTGGCTAATGATGACATAATTGTGGGTACATGTGGAGGATAGACCTGGCTAATGATGACATAATTGTGGGTACATTTGGAGGATAGACCTGGCTAATGATGACATAATTGTGGGTACATGTGGAGTATAGACCTGGCTAATGTTGACATACTTGTGGGTACATGTAAAGGATAGACTTGGCTAATGTTGACATAGTTGTGGGTACATGTGGATTATAGACCTGGCTAATGATGACATAATTGTGGGTCTATGTGGATGATAGACCTGGCTAATGATGACATAATTGTGGGTACATGTGGATGATAGACCTGGCTAATGATGACATAATTGTGGGTACATGTGGATGATAGACTTGGCTAATGTTGACATAGCTGTGGGTACATGTGGATGATAGACATGGCTAATGATGTCATAATTGTGGGTACATGTGGATGATAGACCTGGCTAATGATGACATAATTGTGGGTACATGTGGAGGATAGACCTGGCTAATGATGACATAATTGTGGGTACATGTTTAGGATAGACCTGGCTAATGATGACATAATTGTGGGTACATGTGGAGGATAGACCTGGCTAATGATGACATAATTGTGGGTACATGTGGATGATAGACCTGGCTAATGATGACATAATTGTGGGTACATGTGGATGATAGACTTGGCTAATGTTGACATAGTTGTGGGTTAATGTGGATGATACACCTGGCTAATGATGACATAATTGTGGGTACATGTGGATGATAGACCTGGCTAATGATGACATAATTGTGGGTACATGTGGATAATAGACCTGGCTAATGATGACATAATTGTGGGTACATGTGGAGGATAGACCTGGCTAACGATGACATAATTGTGGGTACATGTGGAGAATAGACCTGGCTAATGATGGCATAATTGTGGGTACATGTGGAAGATAGACCTGGCTAATGATGACATAATTGTGGGTACATGTGGAGGATAGACCTGGCTAATGATGACATAATTGTGGGTACATGTGGATGATAGACTTGGCTAATGTTGACATAGTTGTGGGTTAATGTGGATGATACACCTGGCTAATGATGACATAATTGTGGGTACATGTGTATGATAGACCTGGCTAATGATGACATAATTGTGGGTACATGTGGATAATAGACCTGGCTAATGATGACATAATTGTGGGTACATGTGGATTATAGACCTGGCTAACGATGACATAATTGTGGGTACATGTGGAGGATAGACCTGGCTAATGATGACATACTTGTGGGTACATGTGGATTATAGACCTGGCTAATGATGACATAGTTGTGGGTACATGTGGATTATAACCCTGGCTAATGTTGACATAGTTGTGGGTTCATGTGGATTATAGACCGGGCTAATGATGACATAATTGTGTATACATGTGGATGATAGACCTTGCTAATGATGACATAATTGTGGGTACATGTGAAGGATAGACCTGGCTAATGATGACATAATTGTGGGTACATGTGGAGGATAGACCTGGCTAATGATGACATAATTGTGGGTACATTTGGAGGATAGACCTAGCTAATGATGACATAATTGTGGGTACATGTGGAGTATAGACTTGGCTAATGTTGACATACTTGTGGGTACATGTAAAGGATAGACTTGGCTAATGTTGACATAGTTGTGGGTACATGTGGATTATAGACCTGGCTAATGATGACATAATTGTGGGTCTATGTGGATGATAGACCTGGCTAATGATGACATAATTGTGGGTACATGTGGATGATAGACCTGGCTAATGATGACATAATTGTGGGTACATGTGGATGATAGACTTGGCTAATGTTGACATAGCTGTGGGTACATGTGGATGATAGACCTGGCTAATGATGTCATAATTGTGGGTACATGTGGATGATAGACCTGGCTAATGATGACATAATTGTGGGTACATGTGGAGGATAGACCTGGCTAATGATGACATAATTGTGGGTACATGTGGAGGATAGACCTGGCTAATGATGACATAATTGTGGGGTACATGTTGGAAGGATCAGACATGGCTAATGATGACATAATTGTGGGTACAATGTGGATGATAGACCTGGCTAATGATGACATAATTGTGGGTACATGTGGATGATAGACTTGGCTAATGTTGACATATGTTGTGGGTTAATGTGGATGATACACCTGGCTTAATGATGACATAATTGTGGGGTACATGTGGATGATTAGACCTGGCTAATGATGACATAATTGTGGGTACATGTGGATAATAGACCTGGCTAATGATGACATAATTGTGGGTACATGTGGAGGATAGACCTGGCTAACGATGACATAATTGTGGGTACATGTGGAGGATAGGACCTGGCTAATGATGACATACTTGTGGGTACATGTGGATTATAGACCTGGATAATGATGACATAGTTGTGGGTACATGTGGATTATAGACCTGGCTAATGATGACATAATTGTGGGTACATGTGGAGGATAGACCTGGCTAATGATGGCATAATTGTGGGTACATGTGGAAGATAGACCTGGCTAATGATGACATAATTGTGGGTACATGTGGAGGATAGACCTGGCTAATGATGACATAATTGTGGGTACATGTGGATGATAGACTTGGCTAATGATGGACATAGTTGTGGGTTAATGTGGATGATAGACCTGGCTAATGATGACATAATTGTGGGTACATGTGTATGATAGACCTGGCTAATGATGACATAATTGTGGGTGACATGTGGATGAATAGACCTGGCTAATGATGACATAATTGTGGGTACATGTGGAGGATAGACCTGGCTAATGATGACATAAATTGTGGGTACATGTGGAGGATAGACCTGGCTAATGATGACATACTTGTGGGTACATGTGGATGATAGACCTGGCTAATGATGACATAGTTGTGGGTACATGTGGATTATAACCCTGGCTAATGTTGACATAGTTGTGGGTTCATGTGGATGATAGACTTGGCTAATGATGACATAATTTGGGTTACATGTGGATGATAGACCTGGCTAATGATGACATAATTGTGGGTTACATGTGAGGATGAGACCTGGCTAATGATGACATAGTTGTGGGTTACATGTGGATGATAGACCTGGCTAAATGATGACATAATTGTGGGTACATGTGGAGGATAGACCTGGCTAATGATGACATAACTGTGGGTACATGTGAGAGTATAGACCTGCTAATGATGACATACTTGTGGGTACATGTGAAGGATAGACTCGGCTAATGTGGACATAGTTGGTGGGTACATGTGGATGATAGGATCCTGGCTAATGATGAAACTAATTGTGGGCTCCTATGTGGATGATAGACCTGGCTAATGATGACATAATTGGGGGTACATGTGGATGTATAGATCCTGGACTAATGATGACATAAATTGTGGGTAACTGTGATGATAGACCTGGCTAATGATTACATAGATTGTGGGTACATGTGGATGATAGACCTGGCTAATAATGACAGTAATGTGGGTACATGTGGATGATAGACCTGGCTAATGATGACATAGTTGTTTTGGGTACATGTGGATGATAGACTGGCTAATGATGACATAATTGTGGGTACATGTGGAGGATAGACCTGGCTAATGATGACATAATTGTGGGTACATGTGGATGATAGATCTGACTAATGATGACATAATTGTGGGTACATGTGGAGGATAGACCTGGCTAATGATGACATAATTGTGGGTACATGTGGAGGATAGACCTGGCTAATGATGACATAATTGTGGGTACATGTGGAGGATAGACCTGGCTAATGTTGACATACTTGTGGGTACATGTAAAGGATAGACTTGGCTAATGTTGACATAGTTGTGGGTACATGTGGATGATAGACCTGGCTAATGATGACATAATTGTGGGTACATGTGGAGGATAGACCTGGCTAATGATGACATAATTGTGGTACATGTGGATGATAGACCTGGCTAATGATGACATAATTGTGGGTACATGTGGATGATAGATCTGACTAATGATGACATAATTGTGGGTACATGTGGATGATAGATCTGACTAATGATGACATAATTGTGGGTACATGTGGAGGATAGACCTGGCTAATGTTGACATAGTTGTGGGTTCATGTGGATGATAGACCTGGCTAATGATGACATAATTGTGGGTACATGTGGATGATAGACCTGACTAATGATGACATAATTGTGGGTACATGTGGAGGATAGACCTGGCTAATGATGACATAATTGTGGGTACATGTGGAGGATAGACCTGGCTAATGATTACATAATTGTGGGTACATGTGGATGATAGACCTGGCTAATGATGACATAATTGTGGGTACATGTGGATGATATAGACTGGCTAATGATGACATATTGTGGGTACATGTGGATGATAGACCTGGCTAATGATGACATAATTGTGGGTACATGTGTAGATAGACCTGGCTAATGATGACATAATTGTGGGTACATGTGGATGAATAGACCTGGCTAATGATGACATAATTGTGGGTAGCATGTGGATGGATAGACCTGGCTAATGATTGACAGAGCTTTGTGGTTACATGTGGATTATAGGGACATGGCTAACTGATGACAAATAAGTGTGGGTACATGTGGATGATAAACCTGGCTAATGTTGACATAGTATTGTGGTTTCATGTGGAATTATAGACCTGGCTAATGATGGACTAATTGGGTAAAATGTGGATGATAGACCTGGCTAATGATGACATAATTGTGGGTACAGTGTGAAGGATAGACCCTGGCTAATGATGACATAAGTGTGGGTACATGGTGGAGGATAGAACCTGGCTAATGATGACATAATTGTGGGTACATGTGGAAGGATAGACCTGGCTAATGATGACATAGATTGTGGGTACATGGGAAGGATTGAACCGGCTATGAGACTAACTGAGGTACATGTGGAGGATTGCCTGGCTAATGAGGAGCATAATTGTGGGTACATGTGGAGAATAGAACCTGGGCTAAATGATGACATAATTGTGGGTACATGTGAAAGGATAGACCTGGCTAATGGGATGAACATAATTGTGGGTACATGTGGAGGATAGACCTGGCTAATGATGACATAATTGTGGGTACATGTGGATGATAGACCTGGCTAATGATGACATAATTGTGGGTACATGTGGAGTATAGACCTGGCTAATGATGACATAATTGTGGGTACATGTGGATGATAGACCTGGCTAATGATGACATAATTGTGGGTACATGTGGATGATAGACTTGGCTAATGTTGACATAGTTGTGGGTTAATGTGGATGATAGACCTGGCTAATGATGACATAATTGTGGGTACATGTGGATGTTAGACCTGGCTAATGATGACATAATTGTGGGTACATGTGGATGATAGACCTGGCTAATGATGACATAATTGTGGGTACATGTGGAGTATAGACCTGGCTAATGATGACATAATTGTGGGTACATGTGGATGATAGACCTGGCTAATGATGACATAATTGTGGGTACATGTGGATGATAGACTTGGCTAATGTTGACATAGTTGTGGGTTAATGTGGATGATAGACCTGGCTAATGATGACATAATTGTGGGTACATGTGGATGTTAGACCTGGCTAATGATGACATAATTGTGGGTACATGTGGATGATAGACCTGGCTAATGATGACATAATTGTGGGTACATGTGGAGGATAGACCTGGCTAACGATGACATAATTGTGGGTACATGTGGAGGATAGACCTGGCTAATGATGACATACTTGTGGGTACATGTGGATTATAGACCTGGCTAATGTTGACATTGTTGTGGGTTCATGTGGATGATTGGCCTAGCTAATGTTGACATATTTGTGGGTACATGTGGATGATTGGCCTGGCACATGATGACACCTTTGAGATGATGTCTAGTTGGCCTTGCGTCAAAGAACATCCTCCTTCTTCAGCGAGGCGCTGTCGTCATTTGGAGGTTACAGGTTTGAATCCCGGTATATTGACTATAGCTGTCTAGTTTTATATTTTCTAGTGTGTCTTCTAATCTCTGTTAGCTTCTCTTACTTCTATAAGTGCCAGACAAGACTTCTGAATGTGCTTATTTGCTATCTGTCAGTCTGCCTGCCTATTATCTATCTGTCGTCTGTGTGCCATCATTCCTGACTCACCTACCAGTCGGTCTGTCTCTGTTTCGTTCTGTTTATCTATCCTCCCATCTATCTGTCTGTGTGGCATCATTCCTGACTGCAAGTCTGTCTATCTATCTATCTTGCTACTTACCAACTCACCTACCAGTCGGTCTGTCTCTGTTTCGTTCTGTTTATCTATCTCCCCGTCTATGTGTCTCTCCGCCTGTTTATCTTTCCTCCCGTCTATGTGTCTCTCCGTCTGTTTATCTATAGATCCCATTAATCTGTATTGTCCTGTCTAAAAAGAGATGAACATTAACTAAATTTATGCTTGGGTCGGACACTGCAACCACCGAACGATAGAGATGTACAATGAGTGGAGTGGCAAAAAAAAGAAAAGAAAGGCATGACTTAATACTGAACACTTTGCGTTGGCTTTCACAATGATATGCGCATTGGCAGTTCAGAATGCAATAGTAAACTTATGCCGCACGTCCATTGCAGGACGTAGCCATGAACCTATGTTTATTTTCTGGGTAATTTTACATGCATTAGAGTCGTGTCGTGGCTTTCTAACCAAGAAGTACACATTGATGTCCAACTGACTGGTTTGAGGAATGCACCCACTACCCCGCCACCAGTTAGACGGGTGCGTAAGCGCCATAAACCTCTCGTCAACGCTGACCTCCCATGGCTAACTACTGAACGCAAAATTGCCTAGATGATCGCAAACAGCCAATAAATGCTGGGGTGGGTGGCAATGTCCTGTAAGGAAATACCACTAAGTTTTTGTTTTTATAACTGGTGACCTACTCTCCTCGAGAGGTCATGAATAAATCGTCAAAACAGGAGAAGTCGACGGTCAGCCGTTCACGATCACAGGATAACAACATGGACACTGAGGATAAAGCCTTTGTCAGCGCTCAAACAACAAACACACACCGATACAACTACATGAAAAACAAACTTCCATATGAAAATATAAATATAAAATCTACTGATCTATTTTCTCAGTTGTTGGCTGGACACTGTCTTTCGTGAAATCCGCGTGCATGAATCCAGCAAACTGACTAAACCGGAAATGTGGTTAATGGACGACCAGTGTTTAATAATCTCCTCGACATAGTAACGAAAAAGAAGGAAAGATATTTAACAAATTGAGAACCGTCCTAGTGTGTCTGGAGACTGCGGTTTGAGAATGGCTGCAAGGTGTGTTTGCGATATCATGGGATCGATCAATGACCGTGGAGTCATTGATAATACCTCTCGAGGGAAACACGCCGAAGGGGTCCTTTGATGGCATATCTGTTTCTGCCAGCATTACTCTTGTGTATTTCGTGTCAATAATCAACGGGGACTTCACCCCACCACCTCCCTCCTCCACAACAACAGGGGCGTATAATTGATCGGCTTGGGCTATCAGAAAGATTGATGCGCTCTTGTTAAAGACAAATAACATTGACAGGACAATTACAGACCATACTCAAACTGGAGAAATGTAGTTTCTGCGACAACAACAAAAAAGTCAACGTACCTGCCAATCAACACTTGTCTCGGGTGGACTTTACACGGCAAAGACAACACCCGCTTTGGTCTCCGGTGGATTTTACACGGCAGAGACAACACCCGCTTTTGTCGGTGTTGTTTTGATAACCTTTATTGATTCTCTGTCACTTGACTTCCGGTGGGACCATCTATCTTCAGTGCGCACACATTGTTGGGTTGGTCCTCCTTGTGGGGCGTTTCTGCCAGAGATTGTACCCGGCCCGGCTGTAGCTGGGTGTACGTGAGAGACATGTACTGCCGCAGGAGGCAGCTGGGGTGTCCGGGACATAAGTCTTGAGATCCGGCTTCAGCTGGAGTGTCCGCCAGATACACGTCTCACACCCGGCTTCAGCTGGGATGTCCGCCAGACAACATTCTCACGCCTGGCTTCAGCTGGGGTCAACGCTAGCCACAAGTCTTACACCCAGCCACAGCCGGGGGGTGTCGGGGTGTTGCAGCACGAGTCTTGTCTAGTGAGATGCGGATATACCAAGTTTACGTCTGGCGATAAATTAATAATAACATCTACCATTACCGCGTGTCTAACACTCTCTGGGTCTAGACTTTCCTAGCCCACGGGAAAAAAAATATGTTGTCCAAGTTGTTGCCACGCATGATACAATTTATTTAGGTGGCCGGGTGTTGAAATACATGTGTTCTTGTAGCAAGGCTATGTCGTAATTTGGAGGTGACAGGTTCGAATCTTAGTCAGTAACTACAGCTTTCACCTTTTCTGTTGTATAGTGCGTCCTCAACTCTCTCTTCTACTTCTGTGGACGCCAAACGACACATGTGTGTTTATTTATGACACAATCTAGGGTATTTATTTTATCTTCAACAAACACCGACATTTTCCGAGGTATAAAACAATCGTAATATCCTCTTCTATTTATACGTTTGTCGGACAGTTTTGGTTTTGTTTATGGGTATAATTTCGTGTTGTGCTGCGATATTTGCGGCTTTCGATACAAACGACTTCTTCCCTGAAATGTGTTGAGCTGGTTAGTCTTCCCTGGAAGTTTTGTAGGAGATCCCACGGCCTCCTCGTCATCGTTGCCCGTGCATATACACGTAGTATATACAGGAGATAAGCTCGTCCATAACAGCTGCATACATGAAGGTCGGCTCTGAAGGGAAGACAGGGGCAGACTATGTTCAACTCCCGCATCCAAGGAGGCTTCCATAAGTGCAGATGTGACACATGATGCTCTAGTGCTGGCCTAACCCAAGGAATTGTCCTGTGCACGGCCATTTACCCGCATATTCACATATTGTCTCTCAGGGTCATGTCGGGCTGCGCCTGTTGAGACCATGGGGGAGCAGTTCGTAGTTTTGGACTTTGATGATTTCCAGACAATGACCGACTCAATTCCCCAAGACGAGTGCCAACATCTCTTCTAGCGTACTTTTCTGATTGTTTCCTTGACCACGGCCTTGGTCGGAGACTTCTACATTGATGTACACGAAGGGCAACTTGTTCCGTGCAGAGCACCAACCCTGGGAAACAACTCAGTTTGTCCTTCCTCCTGGAAAGGGAGGCCACTTTAGATGTGGATCCTTCGAAGCACCATGGCGTGGTGAGGTTGACAATGTAGAACGATTTCTTTCATATCACCGATATGCCGTGTGCATGACCAACGCAGAGCTCCTGGGGAGAACTAAACACATTCCAGTGAACCAGGAAGCAATGATAGACGCGGGCGCAGTGTAGGAAACACTGAATTTCGGTTGTCAAATGGTTACACCTCCTGCCTCGCGCTAGGAAGGTTGTGGGTTCGATTCCAGACCTCATCTCTCTGTTGACGAGTGCAGTTTTCCTCGGAGACTCCTGGGGATTGTCACTTTAGCTAATAATTTCGTGCTCTGTACTACGCTTTCGACATATCGCTGTGCGGGAAGTGGCCGGGCCATTTAGGGACAACACCCAGCACAATGAAGTCTAACCACTTGCCTTCTGAAACCCTCTTACAAGTGAGACAATCTGAGTGCAATATAAGACTCTCTTGTCTGGAAGCCACAATATAGCTAGACTCTCTTGTCTGGAAGCCACAATATAACTAGACTCTGTTGTCTGGAAGCCACAGTATAGCTAGACTCTCTTGTCTGGAAGCCACAATATAACTAGACTCTCTTGTCTGGAAGCCACAATATAGCTAGACTCTCTTGTCTGGAAGCCACAATATAACTAGACTCTGTTGTCTGGAAGCCACAGTATAGCTAGACTCTCTTGTCTGGAAGCCACAATATAACTAGACTCTCTTGTCTGGAAGCCACAATATAACAAGACTCTCTTGTCTGGAAGCCACAATATAGCTAGACTCTGTTGTCTGGAAGCCACAATATAACTAGACTCTGTTGTCTGGAAGCCACAATATAACTAGACTCTCTTGTCTGGAAGCCACAATATAGCTAGACTCTCTTGTCTGGAAGCCACAATATAACTAGACTCTGTTGTCTGGAAGCCACAGTATAGCTAGACTCTCTTGTCTGGAAGCCACAATATAACTAGACTCTCTTGTCTGGAAGCCACAATATAACAAGTCTCTCTTGTCTGGAAGCCACAATATAGCTAGACTCTCTTGTCTAGAAGCCACAATATAACTAGACTCTCTTGTCTGGAAGCCACAATATAACTAGACTCTTTTGTCTGGAAGCCACAATATAACTAGACTCTCTTGTCTGGAAGCCACAATATAGCTAGACTCTCTTGTCTGGAACTAAAAAGGCACACACAATAGGCGGGGACCTAGAGCACATAGAAAAGAGCATTACAGACAGAGATGAATAATACTGGGGGTCACTGATGCAGATAGCAAATTATAGGGCGGCTATCTCACTCGATCACCAGAGTCGTGGATCATTTCAGTGTTGGTGTCTTGATCATGCCACCTGGCCAAGCCATCCAAGTATTTACTTCTCTGCCTTCCTCTTGCTCTCTTCTCCTCGATCTTGCCAGTTGTCACAAAGTTCTCCAATTTATTTCTTCTCATAACATGACCAAAATATGTTGACTGTCTACATCATATTTCTCTAACCAGTTTAAGATTTTCAGTTTGTTTCCTGTAGGACTTGGTCTTTGGTTTTTCTGTCTGTCCATGGTATTCTTTGCATTGTCCTCAGAAACCACATTTCCACCGCCATCAGATGTTTTTATCCGGTTTTCTCATCGTCCCTGCTTCACATCCATGCAAAAGCACAGGTTCTATGTAACACCCCAACATTCTTGTTCCCGTTTCTTGTCCTGGCTTCTGTAAAACCAGTACATGGCCCACTGCTGGCAACCGGGTAGGTTTGTTTCCATTCCATCCCACCATTACCCACTACCCCGTTCAACCTCAGAAGAGACGTTATGTTAGGGTCCATGACCTGGTCAGGTTAAGCATCCTGTGACTGAGTCAGCCACAAACAGGATATTATTTTTTTTCACTCACTCGCTTTGAACTCAAGCGTAGTTCATACACGTTACTTCTGGTAGTACTGGGCTGAATGTTGCGTGTGGATTAGCTTTCCCTATTACCACTGTCCTTGTAGGTCAGCGTGGCCGAATGGATTAGAACGCATGTTCTTAAACATCCGGTGTACTGATGCCGAGGTAAGCGGTTCAACCCCTACACCGGACAGCTGGACTAAAATGTTGACCTGCCGTCCTTGACTTGGGGATGTAAATTACATGTACCTCTGAAGTCAGAATGGGTTTACCTGATGGCGAGGGACACTGTTAATAGGGAAAGCTAACCTGTACGCAAAATTTAGTGCATCACTACTATAAATAGTGTGTATGGACTACGCTTGAATTCAAAACGAGCGAGCGCAAAAAAAAAAAAAAAACACCACTGTCCTTCACCATTAGGCGAACCCACTCCGACTTCAGAAGTACTTGTAATTTACGTCCCCAAGACAAGGACGAGAATCAACATTTTAGTCCACCTGACCTGTGTAAGCGTTGAACCCCCTACCTCAGCATACCGAATGTTCTAAGAACTAGCTCTATTATCCATTCGGTCGTGCTTACCTCCCTCGGATATTCATGTGAAGGTGATTGTTGTCCACTGAGGGTAATGGCTGGCTTAGTGATGGGCAACTGGATATCCCTTTATAGTGGCTGCTGGCCTCAGCTTTCCTCCGAGCCAGTGAGTGAAGTCACCAGACCACCATTACTCGTCTGACTATTGTGGCCAAGATGCATGGTCTTTCTCCATTGTCTCTGAAGTGTATTTCAGGTGTACCATCATTGTAAAGATGTTTTCCTTCCATCCTACATTTGTATTATTATTTTGTCTTTGTTAATAGTTGTCTTTCATTTGATTTAATCCATTAATTATTTGTGTATGTGTGTGGGATATTTTTGAGTGTGTGTGGGTGGGGAGCTTTTTTTTTTTTTTGCGCGTTTCCTACAACTAAATCATTTATTATATTAAGCACGCCTGTTAATCTTGTTATTTTTTCTTCTCAAAACTTGCATACACCCCATTTAGCCGTCCTTCTTTTCATTGCTACTCATTTGTCTTATGTATGTGTTCCTGCGCCTACATTTTTTTTTTACTTTAACAAATTAAACGTAATAATTCTTACATTTGAATTGATAAAATTTCCTTCATACTGTTATCTTGTGAATTATCTTCTTGGGAACATGTGTTACTGATTTTCGAAATAATTTATGCTTAGTTCCGTAATTCTTGTTTTACTTTTTACTGATACAATATATTGTTCTCTTTCTTGTAGCTATCTATTTTAGCAACTATAAATATGTTGTGTTGTGTCTCGCTGACCTCATTGTCTGCCCATGTTGTAGCCACATGTTGCAGATCTTGTCTAACTGATGGCTAGCGTTGTGGCACTGTGTTCCAGATCTTGTCTAACTGATGGCCAACGTTGTGGCACTATGTTCCAGATCTTGTCTAACTCATGGCCGGCGTTGTGGCACTGTGTTCCAGATCTTGCCTAACTCATGGCCAGCGTTGTGGCACTGTGTTCCAGATCTTGTCTAACTCATGGTCAGCGTTGTGGCACTGTGTTCCAGATCTTGTCTAACTCATGGCCAGCGTTGTGGCACTGTGTTCCAGATCTTGTCTAACTCATGGCCAACGTTGTGGCACTGTGATCCAGATCTTGCCTAACTGATGGACAGCGTTGTGGCACTGTGTTTCTGATCTTGTCTAACTGATGGCCAGCGTTGTGGCACTGTGTTCCAGATCTTGTCTAACTGATGGCCAGCGTTGTGGCACTGTGTTCCAGATCTTGTCTAACTCATGGCTAGCGTTGTGGCACTGAGTTCCAGATCTTGTCTAACCCATGGCCAGCGTTGTGGCACTGTGTTCCAGATCTTGTCTAACTCATGGCCAGCGTTGTGGCACTGTGTTCCAGATCTTGTCTAACTCATGGCCAGCGTTGTGGCACTGTGTTCCAGATCTTGTCTAACCCATGGCTAGCGTTGTGGCACTGTGTTCCAGATCTTGTCTAACTCATGGCCAGCGTTGTGGCACTGTGTTCCAGATCTTGTCTAACTCATGGCTAGCGTTGTGGCACTGAGTTCCAGATCTTGTCTAACCCATGGCCAGCGTTGTGGCACTGTGTTCCAGATCTTGTCTAACTCATGGCCAGCGTTGTGGCACTGTGTTCCAGATCTTGTCTATCTGATGGCCAGCGTTGTGGCACTGTGTTCCAGATCTTGTCTATCTGATGGCCAGCGTTGTGGCACTGTGTTCCAGATCTTGTCTAACTCATGGCCAGCGTTGTGGCACTGTGTTCCAGATCTTGTCTAACCCATGGCCAGCGTTGTGGCACTGTGTTCCAGATCTTGTCTATTTGATGGCCAGCGTTGTGGCACTGTGTTCCAGATCTTGTCTATCTGATGGCCAGCGGTGTAGCACTGTGTTCCAGATCTTGTTTAACTCATGGCCAGCGTTGTGGCACTGTGTTCCAGATCTTGTCTAACTCATGGCCAGCGTTGTGGCACTGTGTTCCAGATCTTGTCTATCTGATGGCCAGCGGTGTGGCACTGTGTTCCAGATCTTGTCTAACTCATGGCCAGCGATGTGGCACTGTGTTCCAGAGCTTGTCTAACTCATGGTCAGCGTTGTGGCACTGTGTTCCAGATCTTGTGGAAGGGATGGCCAGCGTTGTGGCACTGTGTTCCAGATCTTGTCTATCTGATGGCCAGCGTTGTGGCACTGTGTTCCAGATCTTGTCTATCTGATGGCCAGCGGTGTGGCACTGTGTTCCAGATCTTGTCTAACTCATGGCTAGCGTTGTGGCACTGTGTTCCAGATCTTGTCTAACTCATGGTCAGCGTTGTGGCACTGTGTTCCAGATCTTGTGGAAGGGATGGCCAGCGTTGTGGCACTGTGTTCCAGATCTTGTCTATCTGATGGCCAGCGTTGTGGCACTGTGTTCCAGATCTTGTCTATCTGATGGCCAGCGGTGTGGCACTGTGTTCCAGATCTTGTCTAGCTCATGGCTAGCGTTGTGGCACTGTGTTCCAGATCTTGTCTAACTCATGGCCAGCGTTGTGGCACTGTGTTCCAGATCTTGTCTTTCTGATGGCCAGCGTTGTGGCACTGTGTTCCAGATCTTGTCTATCTGATGGCCAGCGTTGTGGCACTGTGTTCCAGATCTTGTAGATCGGATGGCCAGCGTTGTGGCACGGCGTTCAAGTTCTTGTGAAATGGATGCCCAGTGATGTGACACTGTGTCTGTGATCTCGCGGAATGGCTGGCCAATGTGGAGCCATGTTTACCCGGTCATGTGGTACGGCTTGCCATCAGTTGTAGCCATGTTCCCCCGACCACGAGGAACGGATGGCCAGTTAGGTGTCTGCCTGTCTGTCACGAAGCCGGGTTCTGACATGACTTTCTGTGAGCACTGTACTCCATCGACTGTGTTGATATTGTTGGTAATATAAGTAAAGAACCCTTTTCAGCGCATTAACGAGTATATTGTAACAGTAAAGAGAAGTAAAGTAAAGTAAATTGAAGTAAAGTGAAGTAAAGTGAAGTAAAGTAAAGTAATGTTAAGTTAAGTTAAGTTAAGTTAAGGTAAGTTAAGTTAAGTTAAGTTAAGAAGTTACGTTAAAGTTAAGTTAAGTTAAGTTAAATACGGCACGGTTAGGTTGGGTTGGGTTGGGTTGGGGTAGGTTAGGTTAGGTTAGGTCTGTTCATCCGTCCGTCCTACCACCGACCTATTCAGCCACCCACCCATCCACCTATCCATCTATCTATCTCTCCACCTATCTATCTCTCCACCTCTCCGTCTCTTTGTCTGTCTGCCCCTCTGTCCGTCCGCCCGCCTGTCCGTCCGTCCGCTTTCCGTCCGTCCGCTGTCTGTCTGACGGTCTGTCTGTCTGTTTGTCTGTCCGTTCTTCTGTTCATCCCATCTAGCCTGTCTGCCTGTCCATCTGACAGTCCGACCGCCTGTCTGTGTTTCACTGAGTCTGACTGAGTATCATTGTCTCTGTCTATGAATCATTTAGTAACGTTTAGTAGATGCGGTTGATACACACAGTGAAAAACTAGGGTTAGTATTAAATTGTAAGAAGACACAGATTATGGTCGTCACTAGGAAAGAGGAAATACCACAATGTAATATACAAGTAAATGGGAATATTCTTAAACAAGTGAATCGGTACTGTTATCTCGGAACAGTCATAACATCTGATGGGAGATGCCTTGAAGAGATTAGAACAAGTATCGCCATGGCGAAGGTAGCTTTTTGCAAGATGGAAAACATACTGACCAATAAAAAGATGTCATTTGCAACGAGAAAAAGAGTGTTGAAGTGTTACATAGAACCTGTACTTTTGTATGAATGTGAAGCGTGGACAATGAGCAAACGGGCTGAAAAACTTATGATGGCTGTGGAAATGCGATTTCTGAGGGAAATGCGAACAATACCATGGACAGACAGAAAAACCAACGACCAAGTCTTACAAGAAACAAATGAAAATCATACAATAATTAGAGAAATTAGACGTAGACAGTCAACATATTTTACGTTATGAGAAGAAATAAATTGGAGAACTTGGTGACAACTGGCAAGATCGAGGGGAAGAGAACAAGGGGAAGGCAGATAAGTAAATATCTGGATGGCTTGGCCACGTGGCATTGTCGAGACAGGAACACGGAACTGATCTACAACTCTGGTGATCGAGTGAAATGGCGAAACATAACCACCCATGTTTATCGGTATGGCATATGATGATGATGTATCAATGCCACTGTGTATGCATAATTGTGTCTGTCTGTGTATCATTGTATCTGTCTGCTTATCCGTATTTTGCTTATGAATATCGTTGTGTATGACTTTGTATCAACGTGTCATTATGTGTATCATTGTGTCAGTATGTGTTTCTTTGTGTCAGTGTGTGTATCATTGTCTCTGTTTGGGTATCATTGTGTCAGTCTGTGTATAATTGAGCCAGTCTGTGTATCGTCGTATCTGTCTGTGTATCATTTTGTCAGTCTGTATATCATAGTGTCAGTCTGTGTATCATTGTGTCAGTATGTGTATCATTGTGTCAGTCTGTGTGTCATTGTGTCAATCTGCTTATCGTTGTTTATGTGTAGCAATTTGGGTGTCTATGTATTATTGTCTCTGTCTGTGTATCATTGTCTCTGTATTTGTATCATTGTCTATGTCTGCATATCATTGTGTCAGTCTATTTATCATTGTTTCTGTCTGTGTATCATTGTGCATGACTGCTTATCATTGTGTCTGCCTGTACATCATTGTGTCTGCCAGTATATCATTGTTTCTGTCTGTGTATCATTGTGCATGACTGCTTATCATTGTGTCTGTCTGTACATCATTGTGTCTGCCAGTATATCATTGTTTCTGCCAGTGTGTCATTGTCTTTGTCTGTGCATCATTATGCCTCTATGGTATCATTGCCTCTGCTGTGACTCATTGTGTCTGCCTGTGTATCATTATTTCATTGTGTATCATTATCTTTGTCTTTGTATCATTATGTCTGTATGTGTATCATTGTTTCTGCCCGTGTATCATTGTCTCTGTCTGTACATCATTGGGTCTGCGTGTGTATCATATTCTCGGTATGTGTATCATCGTGTCTGCCTGTGTATCATTGCCTCTGTCTGTGTATAATTGTGTCTGTCTTAGTATCATTATCTATGTATCCTTGTCTCTATGTATCATTGCTTATGCTGCTTTGCGCCACTATATGTATCATTGTGTCCATCTGAGTATCATTGTCTGTGTATCATTTTAGATGTACGTGTATCATTAAGTATGTGTATCATTTTTGTATGTCAGTGTTGCATTGTCTATGCATCATTGACTCTGTGCTTAATTGCCTCTGTCTGTGTACCACTTTCTATGTATCATTGTGTCTGTCTTTGTATCACTGTCTCGGCCTGTGTATCATTGTGTTTGTCAGTGTATCATTGTTTATATATCATTACTCTGTCTGTGTTTCATTGTTTCTGTCTGTGTATCATTGCGTCTGTGTATCATTGTCTATGTATGATTGTGTCTACATGTGCATCATTGTGTCTGCCTATTTATCATTGTGTCTAACTGTGTATCGCTATGTTTCATTGTGTGTCTGTGTATCATTGTATCTGTAATTGTGTCATTGTGGATGTTTGAATACCCTTGTAATTGTCTGTGTATCATTGTGTATGTTTGTGTATCATTGTCTCTATATGTGTATCATTGTATCTGCCTATGTATCATTGTTTATGTCAGTGTATCATTGTCTATATATCATGTGTCTATGTATGTATCATTGTCTATGTCTATTGTATCTGTCTGTGAGTCATTGTGTCTGTCTGTGCATCTCTATGTCTCTCTATGTATGTCTGTGTATCATTGGGTCTCTCTATGTATGTCTGTGTATAATTGTGTCTGTATGTGTATCATTGTATCTGTCTGTGTGTCATTGTGTCTCTCTGAGTACCATTGTATCTCTAAATATCTGTCTGTCTATCATTGTGTCTCTATGTGTATCATTGTGTCTCTATATGTATCATTGTGTCTGTCTGTGCATCATTGTGTCTCTATATGTATCATTGTGTCTCTCTGTGTATCATTGTTTCTCTGTGTGCATAATTGTGTTTGTCTGTGTATCATTGTTCTCTCCGTGAATAATTGTGTCTCTATGTGTATCATTGTGTATACGTGTGTCTCTATGTGTATCATTGTGTATCATTGTGTCTCTCTGTGTATAATTGTGTCTCTTCGTGTATTATTCTGTCTCTCTGGGAATCATTGTATCTCTCTGTGTATCATTGTGTCTCTCTATGTATCATTGTGTATCGCTGGGTATGATTGTGAATATATGTGTATCTTGGGTCGCTCCGTGTATAATTGTGTCTCTCTGTGTATCATTGTGTCTCTCTGTGTATAAATGTGTCTCTCTGTGTATCATTATGTCTCTGTGCTAGTACTAATGGTGGTATCTGCCAGCTAGAACACGTCACGTCTTCCCGTCCTGTCCCCCTGCACCGTCTCTCCACCCTGTCTCTCTTCCCTGTCTCTCCACACTGTCTCTCTTCCCTGTCTCTCAGCCCTCTCTCCACTGTCTCTCCACCATTTCTCTCTCCCCTTACTCTCTGCCCTGTCTCTCTGCCCTGTCTCTCTACTCTGTTTCTCTGCCCTATCTCCCTACCCTGTCTTCCCGTCCTGTCTCTGCACCCTGTCTTCCCGTTCTGTCTCCCTGCCCTGTCTCTCCATCATGTCTCCCCATCTCATCTCCCTGTCCTCTCTCCCTGTGCCGTCTCCCCATCCCATCTCCCTTTCCCATCTCCCTGTCCTGTCTCCGTGTGCCGTTTCCCTGCCCTGTCTCCCCGTCCCATCTCCCCGACCTGTCTCCCCGTCCTGTCTCTCCATCCTGTCTCCCCATCCGATCTCCCCATCCAGTTTCCCTGCCCTGTCTCCACGTCCCATCTCCCCGACCTGTCTCCCTGTACCGTCTCCCCCAGTTCCCATGTCCACAGCTGTGCTACCCACAATGGGACCTATCGGCTACATGGTGCTAGTCCCATGCGGTCAGTATCCCGCCGAGTTTTATTTCCCATGCCATGCCCTACCTCCCATGTTATAGACCAATCGGCGCTGGATGAGGTCAGTATCCCGCCGGCTTTTATTTCCCATGCCATGCCCTAGTTCCAATTTTAGGCTAAGGTTGCCTGGGAGCTGAGATCAATTTTTAACAATCTGCCTTGGTGGAAATTCGAACTTATGACCGCCAAGCCGACGACCACCATGGCAGCCACTTCACCAGCTTCTTGTGTTTGGCATTACTCTGGACACGTTGTGAACTCGACAGCTATGTAATAATAATGAAGATGTTTGCATCTTGTACCTTGCACGTTTACCTCTCTGACTCGTGTCCCCCTGATTCGCCAAATAATCACTGTTTATTTTTAAGTTGCGCGAAATTTCTAGAAACTGCTAGACTAAAAGAGAGTGGAGATAGCCACATAATGTGGCCGGTCGCCCCACTATCACAACAATTGACTGGACAGTCTACAGACACACCCAAGGAGTTGATGATTTGGGGAGTCGGCCACCACAGCAACAAAAGCTAGTTGTTTACTCATCTCTTTTGTCATCTTTGTTGTAGTCTGGCGGTCAGCGACCAGGGTTTTCGTACTTGAGATAAGGGCTGAACGCCGACTGTTGAAAAATCACGGACAATAGGTATGGGCGGTCGTCTTTGAACTGGGAATGGTTTCATAATTGTTCAATCTCCCTGGGATTTGTGATAGCCAGTACAGGAATGTTAAATCTACGGGCATCATACACGATCTGGCCTGCAAGTGATAGACGTGCTGTGAAAGCAGCGGGGTTGATGCAGGACGTGGGCTAGCGGGGAAAACCCAACCCTGTGTCAACTGAATCGTTCGCCGACCGCCAAGTTTAGATCACCTGGCGCCAGAGAAGGTTGCCGAGTGAGTGACAGACAGTTTGAGGTGGAGTGGAGGAGAAGGCATTGTTGGGCTGTTGAAATATTTAGCTACGCGTTCATATTTGTGTCTCCGGCATTTTGTTTCTGCGTAAAAAGACGGTCACATCAAAGGTAACACGAGAAAACACGAGGGGTGGGAGGTGGGGCTATGACTTTTAATGAATAGCATGAGCGCACCTGGCGAAGACGGCGATGCGCGAATTGATAGCTCTCTAGTTAGAAGTCACGGCGTTTAGCTTATTCACACACACACACAAACACAGATATACAACCCCGCGCACCTGAGCTATAAATTGTCTCCACAAGTAGCACTGGGGCAGTATCAGCCGAGCGACAGACAGCCTTTGCCATGGACTTCACATCTACCTACCTGTAGTGTTCTCCGTGGCTAGCCGGGTTTCTCATGTTTGTACTTAATTAACGTCATGATAATGCAGCTAGTATCAATTGATTCGCATAATTAACTCGGTGTTACCTGGGCGCTATCATCTCCCTTGCCGGAACGTTTCGAGTGGCCAAGTCGTTCTTGGAGATGATCATAACCAGATAGTAAAGATAGCCAGTAGTCAAACAAATTGTACATCTGCGATCGCGCTTTTCTAATATTGAGCTTGATTTCGATTGGAAAAGGTAAACATTTGTAGGAATATCTTTCGCTTTAAATATTATTTCAAAAGTAGGAACATTTTCTAACGCCGGCTGATTACATGAACATTTTAACCAGGCAGGATTTTAGGAAAGCTTATTTAAAATTATAAAGAATAATTGTAGTATAGTGTTCAGACTTCGTGAGTGGATATTCCGAAAGTGCTCAGTTGAGGATATTCATTGTCACTTAGTCAAGTTCGCGTGAAGTAAGTGACTTAATTGTGCACTAGAAACCAAGTGTATTTTAACATCATACCGCCAATTTTTAGTTGTACTATCGGTGAATTGTGAAGTTTAGCAGAACCTGACAATTGTGTGATTCTGGTGGTTCTCACAACGACACTGGTCTCAGACGTGGCGTTCCACGGGCTCAACAATTGGAGGCAGTTGACTGAGACATGCTTCCTAGCATCGGATGGCGCACAGATCTGTCTCACAGCCTCACAGCCAGGCACACTGGTGTCTTCTGTGTCTTGGATATAAGCTGAAGCGACCAGGTATGTGTTGAAAGACCCGTGCATGTTTTCTTAAGCGTTCGTTCCTAGCTGTTCTCTCACATCTTGTTTAGTTGTAATTATGTTGTCGTGTCCACCACACTGGGCGGGTGCGGTGGTGGCGCAGTCACTAGCACACTTGCCTGCCTGTACGGTGGTCGTGTTGTTGAATCCCACTACAGGACGATTTAAAAAAAATTTAAAATAATCTGGGCTGCCTGTCCGACTCAGCCTAAACTGGGTATCGGGAAATGTCTTGGGGAAATAAAGGCGATCGGTGTGATGTTAACCACATCAGCCGTCAGGTGGCGGTTGGGCTAGACAAATGTGGGGCTAGCACCATATACACGTCTGAAGTGCTGTGTTACAGAAGACATTCAGGTTTACTGACCTCTCACAAACACATACACAGTTACCGCCCATTTCCCCCTGAAGGTTAAGATAACCCACTGACCTTTAGTTTGTGAAGTAATGGGCCGTTACATATCCTAGTACTGGATGTAATGAGGTGAAGTGGCAGTTCCTTGCCCCATCGCTGTTTATTTTTATTTTTTAGACAAATCTATTAAAGCTAAGACGTTGACAACCCGGTACCCGGCGCTTAAGGCTGGGTCGACCCCTAGAGCAGTGTTAGAGGGGGGACAGAATCCTACCACTAATGGTGATTGAACCCACATCACTCTCTAATCAAGTAAACGAACTAACCACAGAGCCAGCGCCAGTCCAGTATCTCTCTCTCTCTCTCTCTCTCTCTCTCTCTCTCTCTCTCTCTCTCTCTCTCTCTCTCTCTCTCTCTCTCTGCCAAGACATCATTTCTGTTTACTTCTACGCTAAATCTTCATAACAGGCTAATTAGCCTGGTAGCTCTATCTCTCTATAAGAACATATTAGAATTAGGGTCCTCCTGTCAACACGCGACGAAGCGACGCAGACGATGCCATTCTTGTGTACTCATTAAGTACCATGATTAAGCCGATTTATTTCTACGTTAATCTCGGCTCTATTACGCTGAATGCATCCCTTCAAGCCTGATTGTGCCTGAACCAGCACGAGTTCCAGAGAAAGATGCTCCGATTAATTTATCTGAAGTTACCCCCTAATCCACTTGCCAATTTTCACCATAAAAACATATCAAAATAATAAATGAAGTTAGCCAAACAGGCAGGTAACATACATGTGTAATGGCGTTCTTGGAAATGTATTTATATCACTAACGTTATCATAATTCACCTTTTGGCTACATCGGGAGCAGGGTATGTCACAAACAATTAGTTTTCTTATAGGAAAAAAGTATCACAACAATGAAGTTGGTAATTCACATATGCTGGCAGTGGAGCTGGGTGTCTCTTGATGAAACCCCTAGTTTAATATTTAAGCTCTTGTTGAAATGAATCCTCGGGGTTGTACGGCGTTCGTGCGCTGTGCTGAAATTCTCCTGGTGGGATCTATGAGAAAAGACTGATGCTTATGGAGATATTCGTGTGTCTTGAAACTGATCTTTAACGAAAACAAATGACCAACCCTCATTGAGACACTGTCCAGTCTTATCATTTGACTTTGTTCGACAGCCTTGATGTAACTTCCAATCTTATTATTCGATATTGTTTAAATTCATGACACTAATAACCTTGTTATTATGTTTTATTATATTCTTGATGACACCGCCAAGAGTATCATTCTAATAGCTTGCTTAAAGTCTTGATGAACCTACCAATCCCACCATTCGATTTTTATTTAAACTATTGCTGAAACCGCCAATCCTATGATTTGACTGTCAGGTAAAGTCTCGATGACACATTAATGAAACTGCAAATCACTAGACTTTATTTTATTTAAACTCGTAATAAAACTGTCAATATTACCATTCTAGTTTTTGTATTTACTTTGTCCAATTTATGATTCTTTGAAAATAAAGTTCCTTCGTTCGTATATAATCTTGATGAAATCGCCAACCTCATTTTTCTAATCGATTCAAAATCTTCATGAAGCTGTCATCATCATAATCATCATTATCATCCAGTACCTTGCCGGCTGGCGTGGCGATCATGCCTCTCCAAAATTACGATCTCTGACGTCATGGATCAATTCGTATGTTGACTCCCTTCTGTGCCATGACACAAGACTGTCAAGAATCTTCTCACGCTGCCTTCTTCTGTCGCTCTTTCCGCAGATCTTTCCGGTTGTCAAAACATATTCCACTTTTTGTCTTCTCATAACGTGGCCAAAAAAGGATAAATGGCTCTTTCTGATGTTTCTAATAAGTCGTCTTTGCTACTCAGCTTTCCCTAAAACGTCCTGATTGCTAAATTTGGCTATCCAATTAACTTTCAGCATTCTTCTATAAAACCACATCTCCAAGGCTTCCACTTACTACTCTAATGTACTATAAAGATACTTGATTTCACCGTAGTCTAACCACTCTAATGTACTATATACATACTTGATTTCATCGTAGTCTTACCACTCTAATGTACTATATAAATACTTGATTTCATTGTAGTCTTACCACTCTAATGTACTATATACATATTTGATTTCACCGTAGTCCTACCACTCTAATATACTATATAAATACATAATTTCATCATAGCCTTATGATATACATACTTGATTTCACCGTAGTCCTACCACTCTAATGTTCTATATACATACTTGATTTCACCGTAGTCCTACCACTCTAATGTACTATTTAAACACTTGATGACTTCGACACTTGTCCTAATTAGATTCTTGATGTCGGACAAGAGAAGGGCGAAGGCCAAGAAACATATATCTAGGTGACTTGTTTAAAAGGCATATTCGGGACAAGAACACAGGCCTGGTCTGAGGATCTGGTGCTCATTATGTGTTTTCCGTGCAGACACAATCATCATTAGCATTGTTTAAACAAGATGACTGTTTATTGACAGCTGAGAATCGGGAAACAGAGGCAGAGGGGGAGACATAGAGAGTGAATGAGGGGGGGGGGGAGAGAGGACGATATAGGGAGAGAAACAATGGAAGAGAGGGAGCAATAGGGATATAGATGGAGAACGAGAGGGGCGAAATATGGATATAAATTGAGACGGGGGGGAGAGAAATGGGGAAATCAATGGAGAAAGAGAAGGGAGGAATGGGGATATAAATGGAGAAAGAGAGAGGGGGGGGAGAAATTGAGAAATAAATGGAGAAAGACAGAGGGGGGAGAGGAGAAATAGGGAAATACATGGAGAAAGAGGGAGAAATGGGGATATACATGGAGAAAGACAGAGAAGGAGATAGCGTTGGAGAGAGAAAGAGGGAGAGATCCAAAGAGGGAGAGAGAAAGAGGGTGAGAGACAGAGAGGATGAGAGAGTGTCGTAGAAAGGGAAGAGAGGAAAGGAGGAGAGGGTAGAGAGACGTAGAGGGAGAGGGGGATATAGAGAGGAGAGAGCAGGAGAGACAGAGAGGAAGGGAGTTCATTCGTTCCTAGTCTTTCGCTCTCATCCGAGACAGTTAGGTGTTCGGTCCACTAACCTATAATAAAACAGGAGTATAACGAGTCTACGTTGCGAACAACCATTTCATGATTTACTGTGCCAGACCTACTAATATTAGAAGTTGAAGCTATCCTTCTCAGCCACGTCGTCCCCACAAGGAGTTTGGTAGGGTGGAAGAGAGGGGTTCGATCTCGCAACCCTCTGCATGTAACTCCTACGTGATAGCAGCCGGTTGGTCGAAGAAAAGCTTTCTCATGAGAAACGCACAATTCTCACAGAGGCATCTTTGTTTATTCACCCCTGCTCCTGCATTTACAAGTATCCACTGTTTCCTTTGTCTCACCTGTTCTCACCTGTTCTCACCTGGACTGATAGTAGTAATTTGAACTTGAATACCTGTCAACTCTGGCTACCAGATGGGTCTCCTTTACTGCATTCGCCTTATCGCCGTTTCAAAGTAAGAGCCTTAAACACACTCGAAGAGATCCTGCAGTCTGTTAGAGCGCCTCTCCCTGGCTGTCTCGACCACAACGTTGACAACTTTTTTTTTTTTAAATGCGACCCAAATAGTCTAACCTTGACCTGTCTTCAGTTTTCAAAACTTATGTACGCGATATGAAACTAAAGAGCCAGGTTATGGATCTGTGTTCGGGGTAGGCCAGGGGTACCAACGGGTCTTGTACTTATCTGGCAACTTAAACACTTTAGAAGAGAGACCCTTGTTTCCTGTCTACTTCAGGCTGGCGTCTTTGTTGTCAGGCCCAACACCTGCCATTAGGCCCTGGCTTTGAATGATAAGAAATCAAGGGGATGGTATATAGAACTAATCGTGAACATCATTCTCGATGTTATCGTATGACTTCTCGAGAGGTGTCGGCGATCATGTTACCTCACAACCGCCTTCACGTTTCTTGTCGAATTCGTTATCAAGCTGTGCTTGGAGACACTGATTTCGTTGTATCTTTGTTGAAGTTTTGTTTATTCAAGTAAATAGTTTATGTACTGTTTAGTCCTACAAGAAGCAAATGAGAACAGTGCATTGATTAGAGAAATTAAGAGGTAGACAGTCAAACTTGTTTGGACACGTTATAAGAAGAAATAGATTAGAGAACTTGGTGACAACTGGTATAATCGAGACAAGAACACAGAGCTGATCCACGACTCTGGTGATCGCGTGAGAAGGCGAAACATGACCGCTCACGCTTATCGGCATGCTACATGATGATGTTTCGTGTACTGTGTAATGTAAATAAGAAAATAAGCCGAGAAACAACAAATGGCAGTGGAAATGTGGTTTCTGGGGAAACAACTAACAATATTGATCAAACACTTGTCAACATTGACTAAACACTTAACAACAGGAAAGGATAAGATTCTGTCTGACTTTCATGCCCTCATCGATCGCCATGCTTGAACAAGTCAATGTAGAAAACACGTGCTGTATGCCCCGTGCAGGACGTCGCTACCAGCAGGCTGACTGTCTAGGAACATGTACTCACAGTAGTTTGCCATTGTTTTCTGAACGAGAAGTCAAAGTTTAAATCTAACTGCTCCGTGCAAGGAATGAAGCAATTACCCTGCCCTCAGAGCACAGGAAGTTTAAGTCAATAATGTCGAAATACCACACGGCCAATAATACCGAAATATCACGCGGTCAATAATATCGAAGTATCACACGGTCAATAATACCGAAATATCATGCTGTCGTTAACATTAAGCGCCGAACATATAAGTAGGTTTGGACCAAACAAAAATGAAAAACGGAAAATGGGAAGTAGAGATTTGTCACAGTTATGGTTTGAAAGTTGATTAATAATGTAGCAAACATGTTATATTATATCACAATGACAACATTTTGGCGATATATAAACTTATGGCAGATACGAGAAGTCGTTTAAGACGCTTAATCATCCCATGACAATTGAACAGTTAACACCAGAATGTAGTCTGGTCATGCATGCCCTCCGTGATTACCCGATAGATACTATCTGCTCATTAATATCATATACTATCTGCTCATTTATACCCGATACTATCTGCTCATTAATACCTTGACATTAAGGATCTTGCACTGTAAGTATCTAGCACCATATACGTAGAGTACCTCCTGGCGTGAAGAGGGACACTATACTTGACCTTGCTATAATAATTTGCCCCGATGCAGTTTGATGCTACGGGGCTCAGATGTGATAGCGCCACCACATTTTGTAGGCTGAGTGGACGGAGGTATGGGTGAGTAGTATTTGTAGGCTGAGTGCACGAAGGTATAGATGAGCATTATTTGTAGGCTGAGTGCACGAAGGTATAGATGAACATTATTTGTAGGCTGAGTGCACGAAGGTATAGATGAGCATTATTTGTAGGCTGAGTGCACGAAGGTATAGATGAGCATTATTTGTAGGCTGAGTGCACGGAGGTATAGATGAGCATTATTTGTAGGCTGAGTGCACGTAGGTATAGATGAGCAGTATTTGTAGGCTGAGTGCACGGAGGTATAGATGAGCATTATTTGTAGGCTGAGTGCACGGAGGTATAGATGAGCAGTATTTGTAGGCTGAATGCACGGAGGTATAGATGAGCAGTATTTGCCTCACTTTCGTGGGCGACGAGCCCAGGCGTCGGACCCTAGACAGATCGTGCTGATGACATTATCAAAGTATGAATACAATGAGTGGAACTGCGGTGAAGCTGTGTAAATACAAACAATATCAAATAACACAAAGTATGAATACAATGAGTGGAACTGCGGTGAAGCTGTGTACATACAAACAATATCAGATAACACAAACTAATGCTGCTTTAGAGAAAACAATTACGGAGAACACCGGACGTTGCGGCTATTAGCCGTTTTCCGCAACTATATTATGTAAAGCTGCATTACTTTGTGTTATGTTATATATTTCACATTTCCACAGATTTACCGCAGTTCCACTAACTTTATTCATATTTTAACTATGTTTACAACTGCAACTAAGTGCACAGTCTCGTCATATTAATCGTTATATCTTGTTATCCTTATATTAGACTTATTTGAAGTATTGGAAAGATCAGGTTGTGTGACGGTTTATTCCATGCTCAGTCTTCGTAGACTTAGATGGATAGGACATCTTAGGAAGATGGATGATGGTAGAATACCAAAGGACATCTTTTTTGGTGAATTACAGATGGGTAAGAGATCTCAGGGTCGGCCTCTACTACGATACAAAGATGTGTGTAAGCGGAACATGATTGATACAGGCATTGATAATGTACATTGGGAGCAAGGCGCCGCTGAACGTGTTGCATGGAGGGCAAACATCAGAAATGGAATAAAAACAAAGGAGAAATTATTGCAGATAAGTCACACACCGAGCGTGTGAGACGTAAGATGGTGCATGATAATGGAAATGACCACGTGTTCACATACACCCACTGTGAACGGACATTTACAGTGCGAATTGGCCTTATCAGTCACATTCGCTACCGCCATAGGTAAAAGTTATTATGCCTTTTTAAAGCACAAACTATCGTCTGTCAAGGCGGCAAGGTGCCAATGATGAGACTTATTTGTAGTCCACAAAATATTTCGGATGAGCGCAGAAGAAGAAGAAAAAGAAGTGTATGTATTTGTTTGCTGATGAAGGCAAGTCTCCGCAATCTCCTGTGTTTTCCGTAAGTGTGTTCTGTAAAGCTGCATTACTGTGTGTTATTTTAAATTCACGCTATTATCAGCGCATTTTGCTATGAACTTCGCGAACGAGCCTTCTTTTACATTACTTAAACTTTAAATTTGACTTTACTTAACAATATGCAAGAGTGCCAAAGTGCCGGTCTGCACGCCACCTTACAGACAGTAGCCAACCAACACCTGCAGGACAGCAGGTATATACACACCTTGCAGGATTCATAGTAAACAGTCATCAGTAGCCCACATTGACGCTGGATAAATTGTTTGGTTTGCATAGGGAGAACATATCTGGCCAGATGTTGCAACATTTTTTACCTGCCTCTTTGCCAGCATATGTCTAGTGAGAGTGACGGATGGTTCTGGTTGGAGAATGATTTGTTATCTCCCGTCATTTCTGGCTTTCTCTCTGTCTGTCTGTTTCTCTCTGTCTGTCTCAGTATGTCTTCTTCTCTATCTCGTTTTGTATATCTGTCTTTCTCATCATCTCTCTCTGACTGACTGACTGACTCTCTCTCGCTCTCTCTCTCTCTCTCTCTCTCTCTCTCTCGCTCTCTCTCTCTCTCTCTCTCTCTCTCTCTCTCTCTCTTCCCCTGCATCTTATTCTGTCTCTCTAACTAGCTTTTTGTCTCTATATTACTCACTTATACTGCATCTCCCTATCTCACTTTATCTCTCTCTGTCTGTCTCTCCTTACCTCGCTTGTCTGTCTCTCTATATCTCTTATTTCCACCAGCCTGTCCGTTTTCTCTCTCTCTCTCTTTCTCTTTCTCTCTCTCTCTCTCTCTCTCTCTCTCATCTTATCTCTCTTTCTCTCTCTCATCATTTCTTTCTGTCCATCTATTTGTCTCTGTCTGTCTCTCTTTCTCTATATCTCGTTCTGTCTGTCTGTCTCTCCTTACCTCGCTTGTCTGTCTCTGTATATCTCTTATTTCCACCAGCCTGTCCGTTTTCTCTCTCTCTCTTTCTCTTTCTCTCTCTCTCTCTCTCTCTCTCTCTCTCTCTCTCTCTCTCTCTCTCTCTCTTATCTTATCTCTCTTTCTCTCTCTCATCATTTCTTTCTGTCCATCTATTTGTCTCTGTCTGTCTCTCTTTCTCTATATCTCGTTCTGTCTGTCTGTCTTGCTCTCTGTCTTTTTTAATCTCATACTGTCTATCTGTCAAAAACTGTCATCTGCTGCCCATAGTACCTTGCGGTTTAGGACAGGGAGATCTTGAGCCTGAGGAATTAAGGCCGCCTGGCTAGTGCAGTCGCCACGAACTTTGCAGGTTAGGATTTTCTTTTTGCCCTCGAACCAAAACAAATCCACACCTTACCGCGGATTCGAACTAGGGTATCCCGAAGGAGAACCGGCATTTGTAGCCACTCGACCAGCCGCTTTGTCTATCTGTATCTCTCTTTATCTCCCTGTGTCTGTCTTATGGTCTGTATATCTGCATATACCTACCTACCTACCTACCTACCTACGTACCTACCTACCTACACAATTATGGCCACAATTCGCTATTCTTATTGCACATGTATTGTACGCTTCAATTACCATATATAGCGTGGCTGAGTGTACTTGTACATAACTTGCAACTTTTCTTGCTGCCAATGTATTCATTAATTTGTGTACATTAGGAATTGATTGCTTTCACCCGCCTGACTTGACATACAGATTACTCGATTGTCCCACCTCATTCCCGATTTACTCCAGAAAGTGATTACATTCTCATTTAGTTAGTTCCATATCCTTTACAGGACATCGTAGTCAACCCCAGAAATTGTATATGTTAGTGAATTCTTGGCAAGTTTGCGTTCAGTAGTTTGCCATTGATTTCTGAACGACCGGAATCCAAACCATTGTATTAAAATCAGCGCAAGGCGGTCGTTTTCTAAATCGGCCGCAGCTGTGTTTTGAACGCGATACGCGGGATTACCAACTGTGTTAGTTACTACTTCGCCGCTGCGCCAGCTTCCCCATTCTGACTGATAACCAAGTTAAACTTAAACGTCTGTTTACCTGAAGAAGTTAAACTTAAACGTCTGTTTACCTGAAGAAGTTAAACTTAAATGTCTATTTATCTGAAGAAGTTAAACTTAAATGTCTATTTATCTGAAGAAGTTAAACTTAAATGTCTGTTTACCTGACGAAGTTAAACTTAATCGTCTGTTTACCTGACGAAGTTAAACTTAATCGTCTGTTTACCTGACGAAGTTAAACTTAATCGTCTGTTTACCTGAAGAAGTTAAACTTAATCGTCTCTTTACCTGACGAAGAAGAAGAAGAAGAAGAAGAAGAAGAAGAAGAAGAAGAAGAAGAAGAAGAAGAAGAAGAAGAAGAAGAAGAAGAAGAAGAAGAAGAAGACGATGATGATGAAGCAGCAGACATGATGGTGGTGTGTTTCGGCCTGCAGTGACAACCCCGAGACAATATTTCATAAGGTCAGTGGTCACTGCTAACTTGACCCCTTTTATCATCCAATAGAAATTTTAGACATCCACCCGATAACGGCAGACCGACCGCTGTACTGCGCGAGATTCAACCTCCTACCCCTGTGTTCGCAAGCCATGACCTAACCATCTCGCTACCACCACAAGCTTATTGATTTACTCTCAAAGTTGGGGAGGGGGCGGACAAAACGAATGTGCTGGTTTGAATCAACATATGGCAACCGTAGGTAAACAGACAGACAGCCAGTGTTGCCTCAACCCGCCGTGCCGCCATGTTTAGGGGAAGTTATTTTTGGTCATTAGGGGTTAATAATATTTGTGAAAACTGCCGACACTGCTAGCTTTTGTATATCTGTTTGTTCACTGGTTAATCGCAGGTTCCTTACAGGACATCGCAATCTACCCCAACATTAATTGACTGTTTGTGGTTTTCTACGCAGTTTTACGTTCGGTAGTGTATCGATGTTTGTGTCGCAGGGGATATTGAGACTCGCAGTTTCATAATATCCCGATATACGGAGTCGGGGGTTTGAAATCAGCGCGGGTGGTTGAGAAGTACTGTAGAGTGTTTTGACGTCGGTGGATCAGAAATCTGTGGCAAGCTATTGAACCAAATTTGCCTAGTTAATCACAATCAACTAATAAATGCTGGCTTGATTGCGACGTCCTGTAAAAGACACACACACACACACAGGGACATATATATATATATATATATATATATATATATATATATATATATATATATATATATACATATACACACACACACACACATGAGATACACTTACACTTACCTACTGTTTTGTGCATCCTAGGCCGTGTCCCGTATCTTCAATGACGCCATTCTTCTTCTTCTTCTTCTTCTTCTTCTTCTTCTTCTTCTTCTTCTTCTTCTTCTTCAAACGTTTCTTGTCACATTTCTTCTTCTTTCCTTCCTTTTAACCCCCTATTAAGCATAAAACCTCAAGCAACATGCCCCAAGCCCTCTTACTTTGTTGCATCTTCCAGCTCCTCCATTGTCCTTATTCATCTCTTCTCTAGTTCTGGTTTGTTTGTATTTCATTTACTCCGTGCGTTCCAGAAAAATGACCTCATAGTTATATTAATAACATATTTCCTCAACATGTGTATTATCCAGATCTACGGGATTTTCATTGCCTCATCAGCACCTGGAGCTTGCTTAATTCTTTCCTGAGCTCTTCATGGGTGATTCTGTGAGACCATTTTAGCCGAACTATTCTGCCCAGAGCGGGGGGTGGGGGGGGGGGGGGAGCTGCTGCGACGATTAGGAAACCCTGTTGACAATTGCATGTGTGTTGTAAGACCAGGGTTCGATGTTCAATGCCATCTTTCGTCGTTTGCTACGAGAGAGAATACTAGACACCCGATTTCTCGTGTAATTAGACGTACAATAGATGTCATGTTTTAAATACCTCACATGTACTTAGACGTACAGTGGATGCCGTGTTTGTAATACTTCACTAAGTTATCATGTATTTAGATATACAGTGGATGCCGTGTTTGTAATACTTCACTACGTTATCATGTACTTAAACGTACAATGGGTGCAGTGTTTGTAGTACTTAACTAAATTATCATGTACTTAGACGAACAAACGATGCCATGTTTGTAATACCTCACTAAGTGATCGCTGGCTCCTAAGCCGTGTTTGTAATACCTCACTAAGTGATCGCTGGCTCCTATGCCGTGTTTATAATACTTCACTCAGTGATCGCTGGCTCTTATGCCGTGTTTGTAATACTTCACTCAGTGATCGCCGGCTCTTATGCCGTGTTTGTAATACTTCACTCAGTGATCGCCGGCTCTTATGCCCAGGCACCAGATTGTAATACTTCACTCAGTGATCACTGGCTCCTATGCCCAGGCACCAGATTGTAATACTTCACTCAGTGATCACTGGCTCTTATGCCCAGGCACCAGATTGTAATACTTCACTCAGTGATCACTGGCTCTTATGCCCAGGCACCAGATTGTAATACTTCACTCAGTGATCACTGGCTCCTATTCCCAGGCACCAGATTGTAATACTTCACTCAGTGATCACTGGCTCCTATGCCCAGGCACCAGATTGTAATACTTCACTCAGTGATCACTGGCTCTTATGCCCAGGCACCAGATTGTAATACTTCACTCAGTGATCACTGGCTCTTATGCCCAGGCACCAGATTGTAATACTTCACTCAGTGATCACTGGCTCTTATGCCCAGGCACCAGATTGTAATACTTCACTCAGTGATCACTGGCTCCTATGCCCAGGCACCAGATTGTAATACTTCACTCAGTGATCACTGGCTCCTATGCCCAGGCACCAGTTGGTGAATGTTTGCGATCGCTCGCTTTGTACTCAAGCGTAGTTCACACACGTGCCACTACTTCTAGTACACTAGACTCAGTTTTGCGTGTGGATTAGCTTTCCCTATTACCAGTGTCCCTCGCCATCAAGGGAGCCCACTCAGCCTTCTGAGGTACTTGTAATTTGCGTAACCAAGTTAAGGACGAGAAGTCAACATTTTAGTCAGCTGACCGATGTAAGGGTTTAATCCGTGACCTCGACATTAGCTCAACGGATGTTTAAGAACGAGCGCTCTTATCCATGCGGTCATGCTGATCTCCAGGAAAAGTGTGTAGAGTGTTAGTCATTGTTTGGTTGTCCACGTGACCGCAGATTTTAATATGTATAGAGTTTTGAGTGGTCCGTGTGCAGTGGCGTCACTGTGGTTGGTGTCACCCAGTGCGGTAAACTCTTGGTGTCACCCCTCTAGACTTTCACCATGGTCTTCTTCCGAGTGTTCCTGTACCATACATAATCGCATATAGTAATGTTTGTAAAATAAGTCAAAAAGTTAATAAGGACATAAGAAAGAAAACAAATTGAACAATATAACTTCAATACTTCAGGTTCCCTGCCGGCGTGTAGAGGGTTCATCCCCTACATGGATAAGTCAGACTTCAACTTCGATTTCTCGTTCAGAAAGCAATGGCAAACTACTGAAAGTAAAATTGCCTAGAATTTCCTGTGGTTGATCGTAATGTCCTACACAGGCCATGCAACATTCAACATAATTGTTGTAGTATGTCTACAAGTTATTGATCGATTACAGATTGAAATTACATTTATATATTCTAAATTTGTTACTAGATTTAATTTTTGTTGACTCCCACACATTTCCCCGTGCAAGGAAAACTCCGGGTACCTCTTATATTCTGACTGTAATGTCTGTATCTACTTCCCCATCTTTGTCTACACTGTGACCTACATAAATCTACCCAGCGCTTACTTAACAGTTCGTGAGCAGACGGAAGAGGGGAGGGTGTGGCACGTGGTCCGACATCCAGGCGACACGTGCCAGGTCAACAGCCACATGTGGCTGCTGTTGTTGTTTACCGAAAAATAAGACATTCCCAAATATTGTTCTCTTTCTGGCACCGGGTGCCCGCCGCGGTAGGGCAGTGACAAGCACGCGTGTCTGCTGACCCGGTGGCCGTAAGCTCAAATCTCTTTCCAGGCGAGGCTTTTTTTAAATCAAAATTAACTGATTAAATGTCATGGGATGATAAATAGTCTTATTCAAACTTTCCGTAACTGCCATGGGCTTATAAATTAAACTATAGTTTAAATTTCAATACAGTAGTTTTCCCTTTACACCCCCCCCCCTTTAGTTTGATTTATGATACTGCGTGTCTGCTACCATATTAACACCTTTTAAGCCATAACTGTGAGACCAATTCTTCTACTACTTCCAGTTTTTCGGCATCCATTTATTTTTGGTCCAGTCCTACTTTTCGTTTGACATTGAGTCTGTGAACCTGGTCTCCGAGGTCGAACTAGCCTAAAACTCGCATTATGAAATGTTTGGGGAGATAAAGGCTGCCGGTGCGCTACATACCACATAACCCATTGATGGACTATTCATCTTTGTTTATGCAGATATATAATTAGCACCCTGTACTTGATATTCCCCCATTGCATGAAAGGGGTTCTTAGGCATAGTCGATGCAGCACAGCACGCGCGAGCTATATGGGGTTGGGCCTGGGTTGCTCATGTCTACTAGATTTGTGGGACTAGATGGGAGGGTAAGTTCGTTGTAGAAATTGTGACAGTAGATAGGAGGGTAAGTTCGTTGTAGAAATTGTGACAATAGATAGGAGGGTAAGTTCGTTGTAGAAATTGTGACAATAGATAGAGGGGGGGGGGGGGGGGGGGGGGGGAGGGGGTTGGATGGGGTGGTAAACATCGGTGTAGAAATTGTGACAATAGATCGATGGGTAAGTCGTTGTAGAAATTGTGACAGTAGATAGGAGGGTAAGTTCGTTGTAGAAATTGTGACAATAGATAGGGGGTAAGAGTGTAGAAATTGTTTGACAATTAGATGCGAGGGTAAGTACGTTGTAGAAAGTTTGACAATAGATAGTGGTGGGGGGGTGATAAATCGGTTAGCAATTGTTGACGCCAATAGATAGGGGGGTTGGGGTGGGGGGGGGGGTGGGTAAATCGGTGTAGAAATTTTGGACAATATATAGCTTGTGGTTATAGAAATTGTGACAATAGATAGATTGTCGTATAGAAATGGCAATTAGATAGATTGACGTTATCGTGATAGAAATTGTGACAATAGATAGATTGTCGTTATAGAAATTGTGACAATATATAGGAGGGTAAATTCGTTGTAGAAATTGTTGGTTGTTTATATACAAGTTTGTGTTATCTAATGATATCACATGGCCCCTTGATCTCGTAGGTATTTGAGACCGAATGCCTAGTTTTCTCGGATGCTGACGAAAAACAGGAGGTCCCTGTGTTTGTTGTATACGTTAGAAATCCAACAGGAGTTGGACAGCGCAGAGAGTAGGCCGTGAGACCGCTGTCATGACGACATGTTTAGGACAAGTAAACCCACGCGGGGCGATAGCGGTGGTGGTGGTGGCAGCAGTAGTAGTAGTAGTAGTAGTAGTAGTAGTAGTAGCAGCAGCAGTAGTAGTATTAGCAGCAGCAGCAGCAGTAGTAGTAGTAGTAGTAGTAGTAGTAGTAGTAGTAGTAGTAGTAGTAGTAGTAGTAGTAGTAGTAGTAGTAGTAGCAGCAGCAGCAGCAGCAGCAGTTGCAGTAGTAATCGTATTAGTCCAGAAGCTGCAGCATTAGTAGTAGTTGTGGTGGTGGTACCAGAGTAGGAGTAGTAGTATTGGTGTTAGGGGCAGTAGTAGTAGTAGTAGTAGTAGTAGTAGTAGTAGTAGTAGTAGTAGTAGTAGTAGTAGTAGTAGTAGTAGTAGTAGTAGTAGTAGTAAATAGTAGTGGTTGTAGTAGCAGTCGAAGGTGAAAGGGGAAGTAAGAAGAAACAGATGAACAAGAATAAGAGGAGATGATGATGATGATGATGATGATGATGATGATGATGATGATGATGATGACGACTAGTGTGTTAATCAAATATCGTATCTGTGTCATGAAGTTCTGTCCAATCTTAAACTTCTGACTAAACATCTCATATTGTTTTCATCTTCCTGCCGGTGTTTATACGTTTATTGTCGTGAACATGCACACACTGTACAGTGCTATATAGTAAGAACATTCCTGGCTGGGACATTTACCGAAAAAACTCCGCAGACATGTAACAGGGGCGC
>JACEFZ010013119.1:0-15742 GCA_014155875.1 Cepaea nemoralis
GGACATATTTTCTTTTAAACAAGTTCTCTGCTTTCCCCTTGTTCTCTTCCCCTCAACCTTTCCAATTGTAACCAAGCTCTCCAATTTATTTCTTCTCATAACGTGTCCAGAAAAAAAACTGACTGTCTACGTCTAATTTCTCTAATCAGTTTACGGTTTTCATTTGTTTATTGTAGGACTTGGTCATTAGGTTTTCTGTCTGTCCATGGTATTCTTTGCTATTTCTTCAGAAACCACATTTCCACAGCCATCAGATGTTTTTCAGCTTGTCTGCTCATTGCTCCACACTTCATATCCATACGAAAGTACTAGGTTCTATGTAGCACCTCAACACTCTTTTTTTCTCATTGCAATTGACATCTTTTTATTGGTCAGCATGTTTTCCATCTTGCAAAACGCTACCATGGTGATTCTTGTTCTAATCTCTTCAAGGCTTCTCTCATCAGTTGTTATGACTGTTCTGAGATAATTGTACAGATTCACTTGTTTAAGAACTATTCCCATTTACTTGTATACTACATTGTGGTATTTCCTTCTTCCTAGTGACGACCATAATCTGTGTCTTCTTACAAGTTTATTCTAACCCTAGTTGTTCACGTGTGCAACAACCATATCTACTAAAAGTTTGTCTTCTCTAGCTCTTGTCTGTCGAGTAATTTGGTAGGTGATAAGACTATTGGGTAGAGTATGGAAATTATGCAGACAAATGTGTAGAAAAGACTAGGCTACAAAGTGGGAACAATATAGAGGGGTAACCGCGTTCCTATGACAGCAAACTAGGAAAAAGGAGAAGCCTTCTGGAGAGATTTATAACATAGACAGATCACAGTATTGAAGACATCAGGGGTGTAGTTAGAGAATATCTAGAAAGGTTTCATCATGGACAACAGCTGTGTGTATGTCATACAAGTTAGTTAGTTGCATATCCTTTACAGGACATAGCAGTCATATCGTCATGTAGCTAGTGCTTTGCAGAAGATCACTCTCATCATGGTCCATTGAAAAGCTCTTGATCTCTGGTCCAGTTCTCCTGCCACATGCACAAGGTGTCTGCAATGTCCTGTGTTCACCTTCATGCTGTTTAATATGGCAAAAGTATTTCAGTTTCTGAGACATGTTACTATTTATGGGCCAGGTTTCTTCCATATTCGGATCTTGTAGAATTTCAGACATGTGAGGAAGCTAGATCATACTAGTGTGGGTTGTGCTAGCCAGTAAGCTAGATCATACTAGTGTGGGTTGTGCTAGCCCATGGAGTGATTCCACTCACATTTATTGATACTTATGTACCAGATGAGTCTTTTGTTTTTAACTTATTCAGTGCCACACAAAAAGTAGGTTTGGACAGAACATATTACACAAATCAAATGAACATGTATTATAATGTAAATTTGATTCTCTGAGCATTGAAATTGCAGAAGATACCATTAAATAAAACAAATAACACAATGACCCCACTACAGCGATATATTGTCCTTTTTTCCAGATGAGTGGTCAAATTTGGTGATATATTATCCTTCTGATAGTGAATCAGTTAAAATCTTATCGTAACCGTTTTTTAGCCATTAAAATAATTTGTTTTCATCGTTTGTTGTATTTTAATGATCTGCTTTTTTTTCTAACAATATACATACAAGGAATGCAGCAGCAAAGAATGTGTTGATGTTTCCTTTTCCTTACCTTTAAAGATATTTATTTTCTCTGTGTATTTGTAAATACTTCTCAACAGTATACAACCAATTAACATGAAAGTTTTAAGGTTTTAATATATATTAATAGGTAAAATAAAACCATTGTGGTCATTAATGGACTTTTGAAACATTGTATTGCTCATCTCATTGTGGTGCATTTGTTTGTTTTTTTAATGCTCTTACTAAGCTGAATTTCAAAGACAGATGAAAAATAGCCCATTTTTAGTCTTTCCCATCCAGCAATGAGTTGTCTGGTTTGCTGTGCAAGAAGGTACACTGTTGTCATTTGGAGGTGAATCCTGGTGTAGGCCATTGTAGGTTTCACTTGTTATATTGTCTTGTGTGTCCTCTATTCCCTTATTTCCTCTACTTTTAGGAATGGAGATTAATACCTGTGAATGCATTTCTCTTTTTCATTAGTCAGATCTTAGTCAGATATGACTCGGCTACTGTATGACAGTACTCAGTACTACCTGCATCAAATGTTGGGTGGCATTCACCACACCCGACACCCCAAGTTGTGCCAGTGGCTTCAGGCAGAGGAGCGCAATTGGGAGGATACAAGCCTTATTCTGGTGTGAGAAAATGCAGCCTAAAGACTAAATGCCATGGCAGGGCAGACTAGGCCCAAAGCCTTGATCGGCAGCTGGTCTAGGATCGAATCTCCGACAGGCAGACAGTTAGAGCATTGCTTTGATGATCCAGCAGCTTCTGCAGTTTGTCTTGTTCCAAATGTATTGGTGTCACCTTTCCTCTGGAGTAAACTAGACAGGCCAAGAGAGGTATCATGCTGCATTGGCAGCAATTTGGCTCAGGCTCTGTGCTATGGAAAAGATATTATGTCTCTTTTTTTTTAAGCACAGTGTAACAAACTATTGTTTATCAAGACTGCAACAGTATTTTTCCTTTTAAAGTAACCTCAAGAGTCCCTGGCAGTTGATATTTCTTACTGCAAGCGCAGCCCTTTCCATTTCTCTCTGTCCCAGATTATCCTTCTCTGTCCTTGCTATTCTATTCTTTCAACGGTAATTGTTCTCTCTCATTTTATCTCCCTTTGATCTTGTATCCTGAATTTGCTCAGCAATTGCTGTCTTTGTGATAACTGTCAGGATTCATTCATACAGCGCAGTCTAAACTATCTTTGTTAACCATTGTTATTGTACTCCAGGAGTTTTTTGTTGACAGCTCAGAAACAAGACCCTTTGTTGAGACTATTGTCACACTGTGTACTACTATTTGTTATTGGGTAACACAAGCCTTGTCATGGGACCCAAAACATACCCAGGGTTATATATGAGTAAAATTAGTAGAAATGTGTGGCGGTAAATCTGTGGAAATGTAAGCAGTGTAAAATAACACGAAGTGGTGCAGCTTTACAGAACACAATTACGGAAAACAACGGACGTGGCAGCAACTATCCTTCATCAGTAAACAAATACACAATTGAGAAGAATGGAAAGATGAAAAAAATGAGAGCAATGAAAATAAAATGAACAAAATGTGCTTCTTATCTCAGAATTCCAGACTGTGAAACTGGTTCGGAAGAAATCAAAGGGAATTAACTATGATGACTTAGCCACCCCATGGGTGGTCTGGTCACTATCTACACCCCATGGGTGATCTGGTCACTAACTACACCCCATGGGTGGTCTGGTCAGTATCTGCATTCTATTGGTGATGTAGTCACTATCTACACCCCATGGGTGGTCTGGTCACTATCTACACCCCATGGGTAGTCTGGTTACTATCTACACCCCATGGGTGGTCTGGTCAGTATCTGAATTCTATGGGTGATGTAGTCACTATCTACACCCCATGGGTGGTCTGGTCACTATCTACACCCCATGGGTGGTCTGGTCAGTATCTACACCCCATGGGTGGTCTGGTCAGTATCTACACCCCATGGGTGGTGTGGTCACTATCTACATTCTGTGAGTGGTCTGGTCAGTATCTACATTCTGTGGGTGGTCTGGTCACTATCTACATTCCATGGGTGGTCTGGTCACTATCTACATTCTGTGGGTGGTCTGATCAGTATCTACATTCTGTGGGTGGTCTGGTCAGTATCTACATTCTGTGGGTGGTCTGGTCACTATCTACATTCTATGGGTAGTCTGGTCACTATCTACATTCTGTGGGTGGTCTGATCATTATCTACATTCTGTGGGTGGTCTGGTCACTATCTACATTCTGTGGGTGGTCTGGTCAGCATCTACATTCTGTGGGTGGTCTGGTCACTATCTACATTCTGTGGGTGGTCTGGTCACTATCTACATTCTGTGGGTGGTCTGGTCACTATCTACATTCTGTGGGTGGTCTGGTCACTATCTACATTCTGTGGGTTGTCTGGTCACTATCTACATTCTGTGGGTGGTCTGGTCAGCATCTACATTCTGTGGGTGGTCTGGTCAGTATCTACATTCTGTGGGTGGTCTGGTCAGCATCTACATTCTGTGGGTGGTCTGGTCACTATCTACATTCTGTGGGTGGTCTGGTCACTTTCTACATTCTGTGGGTGGTCTGGTCAGCATCTACATTCCGTGGATGGTCTGGTCACTATCTACATTATGTGGGTGGTCTGGTCACTATCTACATTCTGTGGGTGGTCTGGTCACTATCTACATTCTGTTGATGGTCTGGTCAGTATCTACATTCTGTGGGTGGTCTGGTCACTTATCTACATTCTGTGGGTGGTCTGGTCACTATCTACATTCTGTGGGTGGTCTGGTCACTATCTACATTCTGTGGGTGGTCTGGTCACTATCTACATTCTGTGGGTGGTCTGGTCACTATCTACATTCTGTGGGTGGTCAGGTCACTATCTACATTCTGTGGGTGGTCAGGTCACTTTCTACATTCTGTGGGTGGTCTGGTCAGCATCTACATTCTGTGGGTGGTCTGGTCCTATCTACATTCTGTGGGTGGTCTGGTCAGTATCTACATTCTGTGGGTGGTCTGGTCACTATCTACATTCTGTGGGTAGTCTGGTCACTATCTACATTCTGTGGGTGGTTTGGTGAGTATCTACATTCTGTGGGTGGTTTGGTCAGTATCTACATTTTGTGGGTGGTCTGGTCAGTATCACGCCATTCACTTTTACTTTCCAGGATGTTTTCTGGTGCCCATTTTAGTCTGGGTTTGACCTGGAAGCCCAGATCACCATTTTTTTTAAAACCCACCTCGATTAGGATTCAAACACATGAACACCAAGCTGGTGTGCATATATAATAGTTGGTCTGGGCAGCATTTATAATATAAATATGCGGGGAGTCTGACGGTAGTACACGCTTCTATGGGTAAAGACACTTATGATGACAGATGTGCACGCTCATACCAATCCAGACACTTGGTATAAGACACTTGGCTGAGGGAAATGGCTGAACGTCTCTAAGTCAAATCCCTTGGATGTGAGGGCCTGGTCCCTACCCACCTCCTGCTCTTGGAGGTTGATGCTGAGCCGCCAGCATCTGCAGCCTACCTTGTTCCAGACATACTGGTTATCCTTTCCTCTGGAGATAACAAGGCAAGGCCGAGAGAGGGATCATGCTGCATGGGCAACACATGTTCTCTTATTTCATGCCCAGGCATTGTACTTTGGAATTCTAGCTCTAGTTCCAATTCACATACTTTTGTCTGCAAAGACGGCAAGGTGCCACTCACTCATTGTGTCCTATGCAGAGCTTACAAATTGTTGTTTGCTTTACTCTGACCAGCTTTAGAATGGTGTGTTGTAGATAATTCTATCTGTTTTCTGAATCTATGATTTGTGTACTTTCTTTTGTTAAGTTCCTTTGCTTCTGTCAGTGAGACTGCTGAAGCTATTCTTTCTAGTGCCTGCTTTTGCCAGTCAGTTAGCTGCCTTTTCTGCATTTGCAGGAATATTATTTCACTGCTGTCAAAATAATCAGACAAAGAAACAAGAAAAAAAAAAAACCGAGAAAACAAGAGAGAGACACACACAGACACATATATATTTATGAATATTTGTGTTGTGTATGTGCACGTTTATGTGGGAGAGAGATTTTTTTTTCTTTTAACCTGTTACTGCTGAACATTGTCACATCATGCCATGTGCCATGCCGAGCAGTACAAGAGATTTTTTGCTTCTAAACATTGTCATATCATGTCAAGTGTCATGTCGAGCAGTAAAGAGATTGTTTACTTGTAATTTTCGCTTCTAAACATTGTAATGTCACGTCATGTTGCCATATCAAGCAGTAAAAGAGATTGATTACTTGTAATTATTGCTTCTAAACCTTGTCATATCATGTCATGTTGCCATATCGAGCAGTACAAGAGATTATTTACTTGTAATTGTTGCTTGTCAACATTGTCATTTTGTGTCATGTCGAGCAGTACAAGAGATTGTTTACTTGTAATTTTTGCTTCTAAACATTGTAATATCATTTTGTGTTGCCATATCAAGCAGTAAAAGAGATTGATTACTTGTAATTGTTGCTTGTCAACAATGTCATTTTGTGTCATGTCAAGCAGTACAAGAGATTGTTTACTTGTAATTGTTGCTTCTAAACATTGTCATATCATGTCATGTTGCCATATCGAGCAGTACAAGAGATTGATTACTTGTAATTATTGCTTCTAAACCTTGTCATATCATGTCATCATATCGAGCAGTACAAGATAATTTTTACTTGTAATTGTTGCTTCTAAACATTGTCATATCATGTTGTGTTGCCATACAGAGCAGGACAAGAGATCATATCCCTCCATGATCATCTATATATATGTTCTCGTGTGTTCACCCCTTGATCATCATGCTTGTCTGTCAACCCTTTCCAGCATCTTCTTGCTCTGCTCTTTTGTCTTGAATGCATTGTCTTTCCAGTTGTGACAGTGTTTGCCTGCCCCTCTGTTCTCATAACCTGACCAAAAATTATTATTAGCTTGTCTTTATGTGTTTCTTCTTCTTCTTCGTTCATCCTGAGTTTTTTTCCGGACGTGATTGCGTTGTGCCTGTTTACAGCAGAGCTGCGTTCTTGCGCCGTTAGGCCGACACATCCGACTTCTGCTGGCATTTGTTGACCGGGTTAACCTTCCCGGGGGTTTCTTAGGACGTTAGACTCTCACTGTTGTGGTGTTATCTCCCATCCCAGCTGGCCCATATAGAACAGCCAAAGGCATCCTGGTCGGCCCTCAAGGGAAGGCAGGGGCAGACCATGGGCATTCCCCGCCATCCAAGGAGGCTTCCATAATTGCAGAGCCATCACACACCGCTCTGGTACTGGGCTCACCCAAGGAATCGTCACGTCCTGCACATGGCTGCTTAGCCTCACTTCCGTATATTGGGCCTTCCGTTCACCATAGGCTGTTCTTCCAGAAGCCAGAAGAATGCAGTTTGCAGATGACATCCACACAGTGAGCTTTCGATTCGGACTTTCCACGTAATGGATTTGCTATCCAAGCAATATTCCATTTTGTGCCACTAGGACACTTTTTCCACCTTTTTTGAAGCCCACACAGTGAGCTTTCGATTCGGACTTTCCACGTAATGGATTTGCTATCCAAGCAATATTCCATTTCATGCCTCTGGGAGGCTTGTGTAACCGACATGCCTGTGGTAATGAAGTGTGGCAGTCTAAATACTTCTTCATGTACATTTAAATGTCAACCTGAATACAGTTAAAGTAAGCTGCAGTCGACTTGAGCTTGTTGATATCTCCATAGAGCTTGTCCTCGAATGAAGCAGGTGTGGGCCAAAATATCTTTCTCTGTTCTGCATATATTGGGCACTCTTGCAGCAAATGTTTAGCTGTCATTTTACCAGTTCCACAATTACATTCATCTGTATCTCCTATCTTTAGTTTGTTGAACAAGTGGTATTTCAACCTGTTGTGTCCTGTGCGGAGTCTGAAGATTGCTACTTGTTCTCTTCGGTCGAGTTTGTAATATGCATCATCCTTCTGGTGGCCTGGATGCTCTGATTCCCATTTGGTTCTATAAGTGCTTTTTATCAACCTCTTTGCCTCATTATAGGTTATGTCTATGTCAGGCTGTGGTAGTCGTCCGCCCTCTTTTGCCAGTCTGTCAGCCTCTTCATTTCCAGGTATACTGCAATGTGATGGGATCCACTGTATTACAACTTTTTTGGATTTCTGGCATAGACCATGGAGTGCTGCTCTTAGGTCAGCTATTTCTGTGCTGTTATTGCTCTTCAGTATTGAGACAGCTGACTTTGCATCTGTAAAGATAGCTATTTGCGTCTCTTTATTTTCCTCCATCAAGAGCATTTCTGCTGCAGTTTTCAGAGCCTCTACCTCCGCTTTGAAGTTACTTGAAAACTTTCCAGTTGCCACTGAATGTGTTTTTTTCACTCCATTTTTTAAATTTAGGAGAATTCCTCCTCCTCCATTCTCTACTGAATTTTTGGCTGATCCATCTGTATATGCATGGGTCCAATTGCTGCTTGGGTAATGTTCTTTTATGTAGTTTAGGGTTATTTCTCTTCTTTCGGTTTCATGCTGAGTGTTCTTTTTCTCAATACCAGGAATGTTTTCTATCATCTCAGGCAGTTAGCTGCTGTCTCCAAGCTGGGAACTTGTCTGCATTGTAAATGGGTTTGACTGTTGATATGTTAAGTATGGGATCTGCCCTAATCTTTCGTTTTGCAGTTTCTACAAAGTTGCTACGCTTCAGTCTTCCCTTTCCAAAACCACTAAACCTTTTATACATAGGGTGGTCTGTCAATCTTCTAAATTTTTCAGCTTGTTGCTGGGCTCTGCTATCTCTTCTATCCTGCATTGGTTGTAAACAAGTGATCTTTTCTAGTTCATTAATAGGCGTTGTCTTCAGGCTTCCAGTTATGATTCGCATTCCTTGATTTTGGACTCTACTTATTTTGTTAAAGTTTGACTTAGCTGCTGTTGCCCAAGCTGCAATGCCATATTCCAGTACTGGCCTCACCCGTCCAGTATATAACTTCTTGAGAACTTTCTCATCTGCTCCCCACGTTGTACCAGCAAGCTTTTTCATGATTGCCATTCTTTGCCTTGCTCTTGTTCGATTTTTCTCAACCTGTGTCTTCCATGTCAGGCGACGATCAAAGGTGACTCCTAGATAGTTTGGATTTTCTTCATGGCGCAATATTTTTCCATTCAATACCAGCTTAGGTTGCTGAGTTTTAGTTGAGAGGGAGAACACTGTGCATGTTGTTTTCTCCTCACTTATCTTCACTAGCCATGATTTTGACCAGTCCTCTAGCGCTAATAGGGCTTGCTGTATTCTGCTGTTAGCTGTACTAATATATTCTTCAGATGTCCATATGGCTAGGTCATCTGCAAAGGATGATGTGTGTACTCTGGCTGGAAAATTTTCCGTGATGTCGTTTATATATGCTAGGAATAATGTTGGTGAAAGAACTCCTCCTTGGGGGACACCTTGCTCCAACAGCATCATTTTGCTGGTTTGTCCTTGTACTTTTGTCCTGGCAGTTCTGTTCTCAAGGTAGTGGCTGATCCATTTGTACATTTTCCCACAAACATGCATTTTTTGCAGTTTTACTTTCAGTCCTTCCTTCCATACTTTATCAAATGCTTTTTCTAAATCTATCCAGACCGCTAGTGTGTGCTTTTTCTCTTGGAAGGCATCCTCTATTTCCTGAGCTATATAGGTTATTTGATCTTCAGTGGATCTGTACTTTCTGAATCCTGCTTGGTGAGGTGTTAAGAGTTGGTTTTCTTCCAGATGCCATGTTAGCCTGCCATTGATAATGCGTTCCATTAATTTTCCTACACAGCTAAGAAGACTGATAGGTCGATAGCCATTTGGTTCTTCCAGGTCTTTTCCTTTCTTTGGGACTGGTATTAGTATAGCTTCCTTCCATGCCTGTGGGACTATTCCCCTCTTCCAGCTGTAATTTAGGACTGCTAGTAGTTTCTTTTTTGCCTTAGTGCCTAGTCCTATTAGCATTTCATTTGTGATTCCATCCTTTCCTGGTGATGTCTTCTTTTTTAGGGTATTCATTGCCTGTTCCATTTCTTCCATTGTTAGATTTGCCATCATATATTCTGCTGCTGTCTCTGTATATCTATGATGTATCTGTTTATCTTTGATTGCTTTCTTCTGTTCGGCTGTAATATCAATGTGGTTTGCACTGGCATAGTGTTCCATTAGTGCATTTGCAGCCTTTTTTCCTGTAAGCAAGGCATTTCCTTGTTTAATTGTTATTTGTTTGTTTCTAGGTCCTTCATTGTTCATGGCTTTCACTAGTTTCCATAGTTTGTTTCCATCCCTGTCAAAATTCAGGTTTTCTGTTTTTTTCCTCCAACAATCTCTTGTTGTTTGATTTACTGTTCTTTTATATTTTGCTGAGATGGCTTTGAGAGAGATGTTCGCTTCAGTTGTTTGTTCTCTCTCTGCGGTCTTCCTAGCATCTTCAACTTTGTCCTCCAAAATTTGTAGTTCCTCAGTCCAGTATGGTTTGTAATTTTTCCTCGCTCCTCTTGGAATAGACTCAGTGGCCGCCTGTATTATTGCTCTGTTTAGACTTTCCACCATTTGCTTCATGTTGCCATATCGTGTATTTATGTTTTCACAATATTTGTCTGTTAGTATGGCAAATCTGTCCCAATCTGCTCGTTTGTAATTCCAGCGGGGCAAAGGCTTTTGCTCCTGTGGAACATACTCCATATTTATTACAAGCTTGATTGGTCTGTGGTCACTACCTGCTAATTGGTCAAGCACATGGCGATCGATTTTGTGGAGGATGTCTCCTGTGCAGAAAGCTAAGTCTGGAGTAGAAGTGGTAATCCATCTTCTGGAGTAGAAGCTCGGTGTGTCATCCGCTTTGTTGAGTAGATGGAGATTTGAGTCTATTTCCCAGTCCTCCACTTCATCTCCTCTTTTGTCAGTATCTGGGTATCCCCATCTTTCTGAAGCGGCTATTAAAGTCTCCGACAACAATGCAATTTGTGTCAGTTATTTTCATGTTTGAGAGTGTAAGATCCTTATCTGCCGGGCTATACAGATTGTAAATTCTTATTTTCACGTCCTTTATCATTATATCAACACCTATAATTTCCGTTTGGTTGTCAGAGATCACAGATACTTCGCTGCAAGGTATTGTATTTCGTGTAAGTATTACAACTCCTCCTTTGTGTCCTTCAGCGGTCGAAACGTGTGGCCTGATATCCCTCGACTGAAAATGTGCGATTGGCGTTGAGGTGTGTCTCTTGAATGCATGCCACATCTATTCTATCTTTATGAAGACGCTGTGTTAGGGAGGCTTTCTTGTTATAAACTCCTTCGGCATTCCATTGTAGTATGTTGAGAGTCCGGGGTGTTTGGTCAATAGCTCTTAACCTACTCCTCTGTGCCTTGACTCCACAGCACAGGGGAAGGTGACCACCAGTAGTCATGGGTGGACCCCCTCGAGGCAGGGGGCCCGGCACTATCACCGCCTGATGGGACTTCACGGGATTAGCACCATAACGATTAATTTTCATCTGTGGCATCATGAAATGATAAAGTTACGTTGCACTTCTTTGTCAAGCCTGTGGCTCAGTACATCCGATTTCGACAAGCATTTGTTCGGGATGCTTTCCCTAGCCTTTGACTGTCCCCAGTCTACCTACAAGGCAGCAGGTTTGTACGTCTCTTCGTCTGGTCCCTCTCCCTTGACCTGTCCGACATGGGTGACCCTACCAGTAGCTGTGCTACCGTCGGCATAACTCTTGGGGTCATTGGAACGCACAAGCCCCTCTACCTCGTCAAGGTGGACGCACGGCAGAGGGGGTCTTTATGTGTTTAATAACCAATGCTCGTGGTAACATTGCAAAGTTTGGAAACATGTATTTTAGAAGCATTCCTCGTACCATAAAATACTCTCTGTTTTGTGCCAGTTCCAGTGCCACATACATTTTCATGTCTATGGTCCTGTGCCCATTTTGGTCGTTTTCTTCTACCTCTGCCTGGTCTTCCAGGAACCATGCCTTCCAATACTGTTCTTTCTCAGTCGCAGTGATGTTTAATGTGGCCAAAATATTTTGGTTTCCAAGACATGATGTATTTTATGAACCAGTTTTCTTCAATGTTCAGATCTTATCAAATGTTATATTTTTCTTGTTTTTTATCCACCGTTTTCTAAGATTTTGTTGGTAATATTTAAATTCTTTCTTTTTCTTTTTCGTTCATCCGGAGTTTTTTTTCGGACGTGATTGCGTTGTGCCTGTTTACAGCAGAGCTGCGTTTTTGCGCCGTTAGGCCGACACATCCGACTTCTGCTGGCATTTGTTGACCGGGTTAACCTTCCCGGGAGTTTCTTAGGACGTTAGACTCTCACTGTTGTGGTGTTATCTCCCATCCCAGCTGGCCCATATAGAACAGCCAAAGGCATCCTGGTCGGCCCTCAAGGGAAGGCAGGGGCAGACCATGGGCATTCCCCGCCATCCAAGGAGGCTTCCATAATTGCAGAGCCATCACACACAGCTCTGGTACTGGGCTCACCCAAGGAATCGTCACGTCCTGCACATGGCTGCTTAGCCTCACTTCCGTATATTGGGCCTTCCGTTCACCATAGGCTGTTCTTCCAGAAGCCAGAAGAATGCAGTTTGCAGATGACATCCACACAGTGAGCTTTCGATTCGGACTTTCCACGTAATGGATTTGCTATCCAAGCAATATTCCATTTTGTGCCACTAGGACACTTTTTCCACCTTTTTTGAAGCCCACACAGTGAGCTTTCGATTCGGACTTTCCACGTAATGGATTTGCTATCCAAGCAATATTCCATTTCATGCCTCTGGGGGGCTTGTGTAACCGACATGCCTGTGGTAATGAAGTGTGGCAGTCTAAATACTTCTTCATGTACATTTAAATGTCAACCTGAATACAGTTAAAGTAAGCTGCAGTCGACTTGAGCTTGTTGATATCTCCATAGAGCTTGTCCTCGAATGAAGCAGGTGTGGGCCAAAATATCTTTCTCTGTTCTGCATATATTGGGCACTCTTGCAGCAAATGTTTAGCTGTCATTTTACCAGTTCCACAATTACATTCATCTGTATCTCCTATCTTTAGTTTGTTGAACAAGTGGTATTTCAACCTGTTGTGTCCTGTGCGGAGTCTGAAGATTGCTACTTGTTCTCTTCGGTCGAGTTTGTAATATGCATCATCCTTCTGGTGGCCTGGATGCTCTGATTCCCATTTGGTTCTATAAGTGCTTTTTATCAACCTCTTTGCCTCATTATAGGTTATGTCTATGTCAGGCTGTGGTAGTCGTCCGCCCTCTTTTGCCAGTCTGTCAGCCTCTTCATTTCCAGGTATACTGCAATGTGATGGTATCCACTGTATTACAACTTTTTGGATTTCTGGCATAGACCATGGAGTGCTGCTCTTAGGTCAGCTATTTCTGTGCTGTTATTGCTCTTCAGTATTGAGACAGCTGACTTTGCATCTGTAAAGATAGCTATTTGCGTCTCTTTATTTTCCTCCATCAAGAGCATTTCTGCTGCAGTTATCAGAGCCTCTACCTCCGCTTTGAAGTTACTTGAAAACTTTCCAGTTGCCACTGAGTGTGTTTTTTTCACTCCATTTTTTAAATTTAGGAGAATTCCTCCTCCTCCATTCTCTACTGAATTTTTGGCTGATCCATCTGTATATGCATGGGTCCAATTGCTGCTTGGGTAATGTTCTTTTATGTAGTTTAGGGTTATTTCTCTTCTTTCAGTTTCATGCTGAGTGTTCTTTTTCTCAATACCAGGAATGTTTTCTATCATCTCAGGCAGTAGCTGCTGTCTCCAAGCTGGGAACTTGTCTGCATTGTAAATGGGTTTGATTGTTGATATGTTAAGTATGGGATCTGCCCTAATCTTTCGTTTTGCAGTTTCTACAAAGTTGCTACGCTTCAGTCTTCCCTTTCCAAAACCACTAAACCTTTTATACATAGGGTGGTCTGTCAATCTTCTAAATTTTTCAGCTTGTTGCTGGGCTCTGCTATCTCTTCTATCCTGCATTGGTTGTAAACAAGTGATCTTTTCTAGTTCATTAATAGGCGTTGTCTTCAGGCTTCCAGTTATGATTCGCATTCCTTGATTTTGGACTCTGCTTATTTTGTTAAAGTTTGACTTAGCTGCTGTTGCCCAAGCTGCAATGCCATATTCCAGTACTGGCCTCACCCGTCCAGTATATAACTTCTTGAGAACTTTCTCATCTGCTCCCCACGTTGTACCAGCAAGCTTTTTCATGATTGCCATTCTTTGCCTTGCTCTTGTTCGATTTTTCTCAACCTGTGTCTTCCATGTCAGGCGACGATCAAAGGTGACTCCTAGATAGTTTGGATTTTCTTCATGGCGCAATATTTTTCCATTCAATACCAGCTTAGGTTGCTGAGTTTTAGTTGAGAGGGAGAATACTGTGCATGTTGTTTTCTCCTCACTTATCTTCACTAGCCATGATTTTGACCAGTCCTCTAGCGCTAATAGGGCTTGCTGTATTCTGCTGTTAGCTGTACTAATATATTCTTCAGATGTCCATATGGCTAGGTCATCTGCAAAGGATGATGTGTGTACTCTGGCTGGAAAATTTTCCGTGATGTCGTTTATATATGCTAGGAATAATGTTGGTGAAAGAACTCCTCCTTGGGGGACACCTTGCTCCAACAGCATCATTTTGCTGGTTTGTCCTTGTACTTTTGTCCTGGCAGTTCTGTTCTCAAGGTAGTGGCTGATCCATTTGTATATTTTCCCACAAACATGCATTTTTTGCAGTTTTACTTTCAGTCCTTCCTTCCATACTTTATCAAATGCTTTTTCTAAATCTATCCAGACCGTTAGTGTGTGCTTTTTCTCTTGGAAGGCATCCTCTATTTCCTGAGCTATATAGGTTATTTGATCTTCAGTGGATCTGTACTTTCTGAATCCTGCTTGGTGAGGTGTTAAGAGTTGGTTTTCTTCCAGATGCCATGTTAGCCTGCCATTGATAATGCGTTCCATTAATTTTCCTACACAGCTAAGAAGACTGATAGGTCGATAGCCATTTGGTTCTTCCAGGTCTTTTCCTTTCTTTGGGACTGGTATTAGTATAGCTTCCTTCCATGCCTGTGGGACTATTCCCCTCTTCCAGCTGTAATTTAGGACTGCTAGTAGTTTCTTTTTTGCCTTAGTGCCTAGTTCTATTAGCATTTCATTTGTGATTCCATCCTTTCCTGGTGATGTCTTCTTTTTTAGGGTATTCATTGCCTGTTCCATTTCTTCCATTGTTAGATTTGCCATCATATATTCTGCTGCTGTCTCTGTATATCTATGATGTATCTGTTTGTCTTTGATTGCTTTCTTCTGTTCGGTTGTAATATCAATGTGGTTTGCACTGGCATAGTGTTCCATTAGTGCATTTGCAGCCTTTTTTCCTGTAAGCAAGGCATTTCCTTGTTTAATTGTTATTTGTTTGTTTCTAGGTCCTTCATTGTTCACGGCTTTCACTAGTTTCCATAGTTTGTTTCCATCCCTGTCAAAATTCAGGTTTTCTGTTTTTTTTCCTCCAACAATCTCTTGTTGTTTGATTTACTGTTCTTTTATATTTTGCTGAGATGGCTTTGAGAGAGATGTTCGCTTCAGTTGTTTGTTCTCTCTCTGCGGTCTTCCTAGCATCTTCAACTTTGTCCTCCAAAATTTGTAGTTCCTCAGTCCAGTATGGTTTGTAATTTTTCCTCACTCCTCTTGGAATAGACTCAGTGGCCACCTGTATTATTGCTCTGTTTAGACTTTCCACCATTTGCTTCATGTTGCCATATCGTGTATTTATGTTTTCACAATATTTGTCTGTTAGTATGGAAAATCTGTCCCAATCTGCTCGTTTGTAATTCCAGCGGGGCAAAGGCTTTTGCTCCTGTGGAACATACTCCATATTTATTACAAGCTTGATTGGTCTGTGGTCACTACCTGCTAATTGGTCAAGCACATGGCGATCGATTTTGTGGAGGATGTCTGCTGTGCAGAAAGCTAAGTCTGGAGTAGAAGTGGTAATCCATCTTCTGGAGTAGAAGCTCGGTGTGTCATCCGCTTTTTTTTTTTTTTTGAAGTAGTAGGGAATTTTTAGGGATT